>JAOUZG010002851.1:7258938-7304505 GCA_026289955.1 Argiope argentata | reverse complement strand
GGTGTTGCACAGTAGATGAACAAGTGATTTAATAAATGAGGACAGGCAGAAAATGAAAATATGCAGTAATCTCCTCAAAACAATACTAACCCTTTGACATAAGATCAAAAGGGTCGGGGGAGGGTAATCAGTGTGAATCTCTTTTCTCTGTGAAGTATTTCTTGTAAAATTGGTCAACTTTATCTCAAGAGTCATTATAGCTATTTTCTTATCTTTTTTATTTAATGATTACAGAAAAAATTCTCCTCTCTGTCTTTAATTTGTGACAGAAGAAAAATTGCTGAGTCAAGTCAAGTTTCACCTACACTAAGGGTTCACTGATTTCTCTTAAACTGGAGCATAAAATAAGTCATTAAAAAAACTCAAATAATGCTTTTGTAAATCAAAATAAATAAATGAGCGCTTGTACCAAAAAAAAAGATTAAAGTGAAATCTGCTATGCATATTTCAATGTTTCATTTTGGAACATAATTTCTTCAACGGCCAAGCACCACGTGCTCGTGCAAAGTTAAATTATATTTTTAGTCATCTTCATTGAAGGAGTCACTTTGGCATTGCAAACGATCCAAAAAACTTTGTCTCTCCTTTATTGTTTGAAAAAATATCACATTTCCTAATTATTTCATTTGATATAGTTACGTGCTCAAAATTTTTCTAGGTTTTATTTGCTGTAGTCATTAACTTGTTTTTCTAGAGCTTTTGTAAATGGGAAGGCATTATGTTATTAAAAGCTGATTTTTTTAGATGCTCGTACAGATAATGATTTTTTTCGCGTACAGATTTTTGTTGATGCTAGAAAACCTCATTCCCAAAACAATATCATGTTCTGACACGATAAAAATTCTCAGAGTACCTAGGGTCCCAAGTATGCTTGTTTGATGATCTAGCCCCGGTTTCCAAATTTTTATGAATAGTTGCCTTATTATTTTGGAATGGGCAAGTACGGAATGTCAGGGCAACAAATGTTGAGCACTCTATGACGAGAACTAGAATAGCGCCATGAAGTTTTTTGAGCCAGAGTTAAAAATTATAAAACTTATAGATCTAAATACAGATTATTTAATTAAAGAGTTTTCAAGAAGAAATGTGTGACAATCTCTTTTACAATATTCTTTTTATAATAAGGCCAATATTTTACATTCAAATCTGAGTTCTTATTCTGTTTATATTTTATAAAATTATGAAATTTTGTGTAAGTATTTGTAAATAGTTTAATTGTATAAAATTAATTGTAATGGAATCACGCGTCAGCGAGAAAAGACCGTTCTAAGGGGATTTACAACAGAAGATCGTCCTATTTGACTAATTTGGTGATGTAGGTGTATTGGCGACTTAATGAGGTCACTAACGGTTTTTATTAAGCGCTAAAATGTGTCGTAGAAGCTAAAAAAATAAAGATTTTTTCTTATCTAATGTTGGAGAAATTTCCAGATATTCGTAGAAAGAGCGCGCCGTTAATGAGCTGGCCCCATCCACTTTAGTGCGACGCTATTTAAAAGCCACTGCTTACAAAGGGGAACCAGATACTTTTTTTCAGTTTCGTGTCTTGGGGAGTGAACTGGGAGGACCTGTTCCAACTAGCTTTGACTATGCAAGCCACCTTGAACACTTTGGGAGAAGCAGCAGAATCCGGGCATGACTCGTCCTTTTGAGGACCTGGAGTGGATTCTAACAAGTGAAGATGAGCTGAGAATGAAGAAGGAAAGATAGCTGATGTCAGCCTGAGCACAGCGCCCCCCCCCCCCGCCAAGTACTCTTGCAGAGGATGTACTAAAAAGGTATTTCGAAGACAGGATGTACACATTCGATCAGCCACGGTTAAAAACCTCCTTCTCACCTGTCTACGATTAAGAGATGAAGTAGGATTGCATTACCCAAGCTACACCGAATTAGATGATCTAAGGCAACAAGCATCAGCCCTACTAGAAAAGGCCAAGGGTGAGTTGAATACTATTCAATCTTGCGAGTACTCTAACTGTAAATTCAATAAATCCAATAACTCCCCCCTTCCCCAGAATCCAGGAATAAATGCTACAGGACAATTTAAATCTGATTTAAATACCCCCCCCCACCACCACCACCACCAAATGAAAAATTGGCAGTATAAACGAACTAAAATCTTCAAATAAAAGTATCCCCCTCCAAAATAAATTCCAGGGTCTGAACGTAGACGAACCAGAGAATATTAATACAACTTAAATAGTAGCCAGACTCCCCCCCCCCCTGTAATGCTAAAATATTCGGATAACTATGCGCAAATTCTTTAAGAAATGAATAAAATATGCTGAATAACCACAAATAAATTTCATAGTGTATTTATCAAAATCTATCCTAGCTCCCCTAAGCAACATAAAAAAAATCCAAAATTTTTGTAGTGAATAGTGCTACGAATACTATGTCATAACTGCAAAAAAAATAAGCGCCCTCTAAAAATCGTTATTAAAGGTCTCACCCATGAATATCCACATCAAGAAATATTGGACCATTTGATTGCTAAAGGTTTCGCAGTTACTAGGCTAGTGCAATTAACTGAAACGAGAACGAAAAAATCTCTCCCGTCCTTCAAGGCAGAGCTAAGGGATCGGAACAAATATTTGAACTTAAGTATAGGAACTATCTAAGCATTTCAATAGAAGCATATCGAGACAGGAGTATTATATCACAGTGCTATAAATGCAACTTTTTCAACCACACCACAAACAATTGTTCACCAAGATATTTAACATGTAATGGCTCCCATCAAACAAATGAATGCAATATAAAAATAAAAAAAACGCCAAGATGCATTAATTGTGGCAAAGAGAGACATATTGCTTCATACCGCGCTTCCTCAAGATTCAAATCTCTGCAGCTAATCGTTCAAACTTCTTTAATAAAAACCAATATATAATTAGGGATAATATAACGCTGGTATCCTTAAACCAACCCCAACTAAGAGATGGCACCACCTCAAAAGGCATCCTGTAAACAAAACCACGTGATAGCTGGGATAGACGTTAGAGAGATATCGGATCTGGTAGAGACCTTCACTGAATTAAGAAAAGCTCTCTCCGAATTCCCACGATTTTTACAACAAATTAAGAAACTTAAACTGGCAAAAACTCCCGATGGAAGACTGGCCATACTTATGACCGCCTTTGATTCCATGGTCCAACCCAATAGCAACTAAAATTTAACCCAAATAGTTTACGTATTGTGTACTGAAATGCAAATGGTACTAGTAATAAAATCATTGATTTCTGTAATTTCATAAATAAATATAACCCCGACGTTATTCTACTTCAGGAAACTCACCTTAGACCACAAAGGAAAATCTTCCTGGCGAACTATTTTTCATTTTATAATTATAAATTAAACGAGGCTGGTGGAGGTACCGCAATACTCATTAAAAACGGTTTACCTCACAGTGAGGTCCTCCCACCCTTACTACATTATGTGGAAGCTAGCGTGGTCAAACTAAACTTTAAAAATAAGGAACCCATCACCCTTATTTCAATATATATCCCCCCACAGTGCTGATAACTCCACCTTTAATTTTGACATTAAAAACCTAATGCAAACAGGCCCTAATGAAATTTTTTGCGTCGATTTAAATGCGCACCACGATAGCTGGGAATGTAAAAATAATTTTCCAAAAGGTAATTCACAAAAATCATTTGCCCTGCAGGCCAGATTAGAAATCATATCACCATCAGCCCCCCACTAGATTCGGACCTCAATTAGCCAACACTCTAGATATCAACTCAATAAAAGGTTTCCAATATCCCTACGAAACTCAATACCACCATGAACTCAGCTCAGGCTTATAACCCCGTACTGCTTAACTTCTATTTCAAATACACACTGCCCCCCAAAACCTAACAGTCTCAGAACTAAATGGAATAACTTCAAGCTAACCCTCAGCCAATCAGAAATCTCGGTTCCCACAGATCTTAATAATCCCAGTGTAATTGATCATTATGTAAACTACTTTGAAAAACAAGTCTTAAACGCTAAATCCCAAACATCTATCCCCATTATTCAAAAAACAAAATTACACAGAGTCCCCAAAAAGGAATTTGACCAGAGATAGGAACTTTGCCAGGAAGAATTTCTAAAAAACTTGAGACCCAGTCTTCGAGAGAATGATGAACAGATTATATACATAAATTGAAAAATTAGACCCCCACACACGCATACACCTAGACAAAATTATCTCACCTATTTCAGAAACAGATCCTTTAAAATCATAATAAATAATGTCTTCTCTGAAACAAAACCCAACCATGCAGATGTACCACAAGGGCAAAAGCTAGGACCGGTGGTATTTTCAATATTTATTAATGATATACCCAAAAAGTTTAACGCATGATGTGTCTATATGCCGATGATACAGCAACACTAGCAAGAAATAAAAACCCAAACTATATATCAATAGCATTAAACCGTCACATCAAGGCTCTTCAGGACTGGTTCCAAAAATGAAAAATAGAAATCAACGCGTCCAAAACCAAAGCAATATTCTTTACTAAGTTCAACTGTAAACCTAAATCCCCCCTTAAAATTAAAAAATCCTGTTATACCGTGGTCTAATGAATGTACCCTAGCAGCTCACAGATATTGGACAATATTCGCAATATTGTTTAATATCATATAATATCGTACAATACTTTACAACAGAATGTGCTACCTGGGTATATATTTAGGTGTCATATTAGACAAGAGATTAACTTCGAAACTCCACTTTATTTATGCTGCTAAGAAGTTTCGAGACTTAAGTGTAAATCCCCTCCTAATATCTTGAGACTCTAAATTGACTAGGCAAAACAAAATACTTATTTACACTGCCTATTTGCGTTCAGTACTCAACATATGCTTGCCCATTGTGAGGTTATGCTGCAAAAACTAATTTAAAATTTATCGAAAGACAGCAAAACAACTACTTCAGAAAAATTTGCATTATATTATGGTTCATGCCTAATACTAATATGTACAAAGCACTAGTCTACCAACCTTTAAAAAATGTATTAAAAACTTAGCAACCAACTTCTTTAACAACATGGACAAATTAATTTTGAAGCGATAACTAATATTCCCAAGTACAACCCCAGCAAAACAACCAGAAGACCCCGAAATATGCTACTCGAATAATTTATTTAAACCAGATCAAATCCCATTCAAATAATGCTACAATCCTCAAATCTCTGTTTACCTCCTCGATTAACTGTCAAATTCTCTTACATTGTAAGGTAGCATACCCTCACACCCACACCCCTAATAAAGTAATCAGAAAGAGTCCTGGCACTCGCCAACTCACCCACCCACCTGGACTACTAACAACTATAAATACCATCGCAGAGGACGACGAATGCATACAGAAAGCATGTCCGAGGACCTAGCCATTACTGGGGTTAGGCCCCTGCCGGGGCTGGGTACCACATCAAACTAATCATCACGAGGAGAATCAAATTGGTTCGGACAATGAGCTAGTTAGTTGGCTGAGCTTGAGAGAGCATCTTTTCTCTAAGACGGACGTTCTATAGCTCTGCTGTTAACCAAAATTAGTGGATTAAACGGAGTTAATTCACTGTGAATTTTTAACTGGCGTTTCGTAATTTAATACACGTTTTCCTTGACAATAAAGTCTGCATCTTCACATAGTTATTGTGAGAATTTTCATAACAATTATATATATGTGTTTGTGGGTGAGTGTGTGTAAACTTATTAAATATTATCATGCACTATAAGGTAAGAAAATATGAATCGGAGCAAATTTTGAGGAGAAAAAATGAGTTTTTAGATGACGTATTAAAAAATTATGATAAAGAAATAAAATCTTTTTCTTCAGCAGCAAAATTAACGTTAGAAAGAAAGGCGAAAAAAAGTCTGAATCAAAGAAAACACAACACAAGATACAAAAATAGACAATTATGATTTTATTTAGAACATAAGTGCTGCAGAAACAGACATAAAAACAACAGCTTCCGCTTATATACAAGATGAGATCCAACTAAAAATGTACACATGCTATTTACAGAAACTAGTTCAATATCTTATGCTATTGTAAAACTAATACAGGAATAACTTTCAAAAATGGAAAAGGTATTGCTTTTGAAGTAAGCTGAAGTTCTTGACAGAATTCTATGGAAACATACAGGTAAGTAAATCCATTTGCTACAAGTGAAATTTGTTGCTTATTTTTTTTACTGCTTAAAATACACTGAAAAGTTTTTATAAGCATTTAAACTATTAATTAGTGAAAAATTGCAGACAGAAGTGTTACATAAAGATTTATTAACTTCCACCGTTTGCATACAGCGAAAAATTACTTCTCTATACAAAACTTGCATAAATTTTAATCTAGGAAAAGGAATGTCACATTTTTTGAACTAGAAATTAGATGTGCAATGTGTTCTATAATTGTGAGCACTTTATGTTGGAAATCTGAACCATCACAGTTTGAATAAGTAAATATCAGAGTGCTACTAGTTGAAATAAAAGAGAAAAAAAAATTTTATATTTAAAAATCTGACTTTAGAAATCTATTTATCTAAAAAGTGTCTGTTTAAAAAGTATTAGAAAAAAATGTGCTTTCTGTACTTAACGAGTTTCAAGATCACTTGAACTCGAAATCAACGTAAAAGCAAATGGCACATGTTATATTTATACTGAAATGATCAGTAATGAATAAAGAAAATTCTAAGGATTGCAGATCTGCAAATTGTACATTCAAAATGAGAAATAGCAATAGTTACTACTTTTAAAAGACAGAAGGAAATATAATCTCTATCTTGTTTCATGGTTTTAGTCTCTACTCGAGACTCAATATTCTAAGCACTAAAACTATTTTTCCTGTCAACTAAAAATGGAACAGCCCAGGCAGCTAATCATCATATTTCACAACATAAAATTTTAATATTTATATATTCTCTATATAAGCATATATAAATGTCAAGTGATTCATGTTCATTATTTTACAACATTCATTTTGATGGCATATTATAGCAAAAATAGAATTCCAACTCTGAGGAAATATATCTCCCAATCGATTTTTAATTTTTAAAAGTACAAAACGTAATGTTAATCATTCACAATGATCTGTAATAAGAAGACATTTTCATCCATGAAAAAATACAAATTGGGTGATATTTCACTACTTTATTTTAGAAAAAAAAAATCATTTTTAAATTTTTTTTCTCCGAATCATTGTTTTACAGTATGCTTATTTTTTTATTTAAAAAACAAGCAATGCAAAGGTCAAATTCGGTAAAAAAATAAATAGAATGATTTATTGATCTTTCTCACTTAAAAAGATTAAATAAAATGACATGGAAAAAATCATTATCTCATATAAATTAACAAAGTGTATATTTAAATTAAATAACAATAAACTCTACTCATCAAATGAAGATGAAATACAAAGCTACTGTTAAACAATGAGAGTGAAACAAATTTTCAACCACATTAGCTAGGAGACTTTTCTTTAACTACAAATATAAATTAAACAAAAAAATCTATAATCTTCTATAGAAAGCTCTCTTTTGTACAAATACATATATTACAAAAAGGCACTTGACGATCTGTACAAGATATAAATAGTAGGGCGCCTATCTTTAAACTTCAGTGGCCAAAATGTCTTCTTTACTGAGACCAGGATGTGATTTCAAGTGATCCTCAATGACGTAGATGCCTCCACTGTGACATGGAGGATAGTCCTGAGATGAGTGGCAACTGAAATAAAATATTCAGAAATTAAAACAACAACAACATTGCAACACCTTTAAGTTTCATCAAAAGATTATATGCATGACTGCACCTCTTATTTGTCAGGTTTTCCTTTTAAATCTGAAAACTTCATATTAAATGACTCAGTATCCATTTCCATCCAGTATCCAAATCCAAATTCTCAGTATCCAAATCCATTTCCGGATCAATAAGCTTTAAGTTACTTTGTGTTTATAATATGTGACACACAAATTTATAGTATGTTGAAAACTTTAGATGGTGGTTGATCTACATCGTGTTCACATATGATAAAGTTATCAAAAATTTTCCATAGAAATAATATTTTTTAGTTAAAAATTGTTTTATTGAATTACAGTCTCTTATTTTATAATATATTTTATAGCCTTTGACATACTGTCAACTGTAAATGGACATAGCTGTGATAATATATCTAAAAAATAGATAATAAAAATCTAAAAAATGCTGACTTCTTCTAATATATTAGTGTTTTCGCAGTCTGTATTTTACTGAATGTGCTTTTCTTCTGTATCTCTTTTGATTGTATTTGGAATCTGACATATTTTAAATCATATGGAATAATAATCCATGGTGCATCATAAAATTTGTAATTCATTTAACCAATTTAAAAATGTTCCATTAAATAATATTTAAGAAAGAAGAAATGTAGTCAGTACATATTTAATTAAAAAATGGTTATTTACAGTCATTTAATCAAGGCATATCATGCAAAATATGTGAAATATTTGAGCCTTACATGATCTCAAGAAATAATACTCAAATTGTTGCCCTCCCTCCTTCCTCTTTCAATTTTTCTTTTTTACTTTATTTCGACAAACATGCATTTTTATTATTTTCTATTTAACTTAAGCCTTCATTAGGGCTTAGTGACAACCATTCTTAATCCATTTAAATTTCTTAATGCTTTATAATTTTTATACTTAGTTGATAGTAATCCCGTCATAAAACCCAACAAAACTACTACAAGTTTCTCCATTTCCTAACAATGTTCAACAATCTATAATTTAGGCATGAATAAGGCTTTTATCTGATGAAAAATTATATCACACATCATAGGTGAATGAGATCAGAATGAATTCTATTAGAAATAAAAATATTTTACCATTAAAAATAAAAACACATGAGAATTTTAGAAACATATTTAGTGAGAAAGGTTCAAGTTTTTAAGAAAAGATTATTTAATATATTTAATTTTCCAAATCCAAACATTTTTATTTTCTAATTTTATACTCAAACATGATTCTGCATTTTTTAATAAAAAGTATAACTTTATTTCTTTATTAATATACTGCTATTGCTTCACATTTTACATACATCATAGAATAATTGAAAACATTATGATGTACTCATCAAATGTTTCTTTTATCATAAAGTAAGAAATCTGAAATTACAAAAAAATTTATAACAACCATTACTATTCCAACAACTTATGGTTATAAGACAAAGTATGTAAAACTAATTTTACATCAGTGTTTTAAATATATAGCTAGACCATTTCTTATTTGAATATTTATCCATATTTAGCCTAAACCAATAAAAAAAATTATCAGGAGGAAGGAATCTAACTCTTTTCTCCTTAAGAGTCCAGAAATTTTACAATTAATACAATTTGAATATATTTTAATTAAAATATGGATACAAAGGTGATGAAGCTAAATTACTAATGGCAATCAAATAAAACTGTTTATATTATTTTATTGATTAGCTATTTTAAAGGGAAATATCTTAAATTTTTTTAAAAATAATCTAAGATTAATTTGTTACCATTGTAACTACATACATTTTTTTTATCCGTTTGACAGGATAGTATTAGTTTCTAAATAGATCTAATATTTGTGAAGTAATAAATAAACTGAGATACTTCAGTCTACTATAGTGTAAATGATGAGTATAAATTAAAATTTAATAGGAATTAATGTTTTAATAATGAATAACATAACTAAAAACATTTATTTAATTTTCCTTGTCACACTGTAATGTAATGTATTGAATGAAGAATAAGACTCGTGTCCAATGCTATTGTGAAATCTTTGCTAGCATGAAATATTTACCATCAACTTGGATCACTTTATATTTCATTACTTTTCAAATATTCAGGAATATAATTTTCTATAATAATAAAGAAAGGAAAAATAACCAGAAAGGAATTTCAAAAGTTCTAACACTTTGTGATCTGTCATAACTATCTGATCAGCATTTAGATTCTTATAAAATATCAAATTTTTTCTGAATGGTTTTTAAATTTAAAAAATTACAGATTTATGAAAAAATATAAATAATCAATTGGTTTTCCAAAAATTAAAAAAATAAATCAAGCATTTTAGATCAAATATTACTTCATTTGAATAAAATGAAAGATTCTTCAGGTTTTGTTTTGTCATACAGTTCATTGTATTTATATAAATTGTTTTAAAATCTAATAATTTTTGTTACACAGTTCTTTAAATACCATATTTGTACCTCATAAATAGATATATCTAGGAAGTATAAACATACTTGATGTGCACTAATGGCAGAGCCAGACTGAGGTAGGGACATCCAGAGTAGTTCCCCCGGGCCCCCACATCAGATTGAGCCTCCGAATCGAATATAAAGTTTATTGTACATTTCTTTCTTTAATGAAATTTTTTTTAAATAAAATATTCGTACAGAATAAAATTAATCAGTTTTATGTTAGCTTCTTCATTTATCTATTGTGTAAACACACACACAAAAAAATCTATATTTCATGAATTCTTGGCTTTCTAAGATGAAATTCAACCAAATTTTTATCAGAGGAGGGCCCTCAAAGAAGTTTTTGCCCAAGGCCCCAATTAGGCTTCCCGAACTAAAGTGCAAGTTGATAAGAATTAGATGCATACATAAGCTAACTTAAATACACATATCTAGAAAAATTACTCAAATAACAAACACAGTTGTTTAGCATGAAAAATTATTTACTGAATTTGTTACAAATGAGTTCCAATCGACATTTTTTGTCAAGAGTTGGAAACTTGCATACAATACCCATAGTAGTTTACATGCTAATTAAGTAACTCAATTAAAAAAATTTGGATAAAAGCCATTTCTGCTTCCAGCAGTGTTCAAGCATTTTCACCAAATTTTCATGTCAAAGAAAAATTAACAAAGATTCAGTTCAGATAACAGTTTGGAATATACAAAATTCAAAACTTCATAACACCCAACAACTCACCTTATAGAACTACCACTTGTATTATCAATCTTCTGAAAAGTTCTTGGCGGACACACCATACTCTTATCTGGAATCTTTTTGTTGTTCACTTCATTATTAAGCACTTTTGGCTTTGCCTCATTCACCAGTTTGGCAGGTACTCTGTCCAATTCATTCACAATTTTCTGAGGCATATCACATTGTTTGTAGTTCATGTGCATGGCATTACGCTCATTCTGCAATCTCTCCTCCTCAAGATCAAAGTCACAATCTTTGGCTTTCTGTTGAGGCTTGTCCATATGCTGCCGGTGGCGTCGCCTACGTATCAGTAGGCACCTCAAAACACATAGAATGAGGATTATAAGTATCACCAAGACTGAGGACAGAGTGGAGATGAGGACTATATCCACCTTGCTACCCTCTTCTTCTTCCTGGGAGATCCGGTGGGATACGTTGGAGGCAACAGAGGGGTGCTCCTTCCAGTCAGTTTCTGTCAAGTGGCACCGGTCACCCCGGTAGCCATTAAGGCAGTGGCAGGTGAAGTCCATTTCAGTGGGTTGGCACGAGGCACCATTCAGGCATGGTGAAGAGATACAAGGATCCACAAAATTGCAGTTCTGTCCAAAGAATCCTGTTGCACAATCACAATGATATCCATCTATAAGATTGTAACATGTTGCTCCATTGGCACAAGGGTTAAGAGAGCATTTGTTGTGATTGTATTGACAATAAGTTCCAGAAAATCCTGAAGGACATAAACATGTAATGTTTTCATGGAGTTCAACACAGGTGCCTCCGTGTTCACATGAATTAGAGGAACAATGATTAGCTTTCTCACAGCGGCTTCCACTTGTGCCCTGCCTGCAAATGCACTGAAAGCCATCTGAAGAATTAACACATGCACCACCTACAGCAAAAAAAGAGAGAAAGAATCAGGCTGATATTCCAGTTGCATGTAAAACTTTTATACTATGTTAAAAACAAATATATGAAACAGTACTTTGGATTGAATGAAAAACAGCAGTATCTGATATTGATGTGCAACTTTAAAAAGGATGAAAACAACTTACTGTATCATAATATAAGCTCAAATATCAAAGTATTCAGTGAATGGCTAATTAATTTTTTAAAATAAAGCAGCAAATAATAACACAGCTTTAGTTCTGTATAATAATCTATTATAATAAAAATGGAGCTCGAAATGCGTTGCTAAGCGCAAAACTGGAGAACGGCTCGACCGATTCGGCTAATTTTTTGTTTAATAGTTTCGTTAAGACACGAGGATGGTTCTTATGGAAAGAAAAAATGAAAAAACTGCGAGGAAAATAGTTAAAACGACACTTTTCTAACTTTCCCGCCAAAAATCTGCATTTCCTTCCCCCCACGCCAACTGAGTGAGATAGCAGGAAGTAATAAATTATGATTTGTTTAGAAAGAAATGCGCGAAGTCAGTTGGTTTTCATTCATAGATAACGGGATGTTTAAAAAAGAAACAAAATAGCTGCTTTTATTATTAGTCTGTATGAATATTTAATCTATGCCTGCTCAAAATAAAATTTCGGCACGGAAGAAAAAAAAAGAATAACAAAGTGAAAATAGGGTTTGTAGAAACAAAATTAGTAAAGAAAAAAAGGATAGAAGAAAAAAAAAAAAGAAGGATGTGTGTATATCAATATTATTTCCTCTGTGCGCGGCATTTTCCGAGCTTTTTTTAAACTTTCGCATCTCTTAAAAATCAATTGTCTTTATTGTTTAGTGTGTTTACATTTATGAAAATTTGAATCTCATTATTCTATAAAAATGTAGAATTTTAGACCTTTCCCTCCACCATTTAAGTAAAATATCAATTCCGGGACAATCATTGCTCGGATACAAAGAGAAAGATGAATAGCACAATGAACAGAACATCTGAAGAAAATAATACTAAATAATACTCTAAATGAATTATATGATTATCAAAATTTGTTTGGTTTAAAAATATTTTGATGAAAAACCTGTTATGAGACACAGCTAAATAAAATATTATATGAAAATTTTAGCGAGCATTAATACTGGCGAACCGACTGGTCGCCAAGGGCGGCTAGTAAGATATAAAATCCATTATCCCGAAGTTTACAAATATAGATTGAAAATCTTTTGAGAATAACAAAATTTAAAATTTTTAAAAATAACAAAATCTTTTTTCATATATGTTGATATATCTGCAAACTGAAAACTTATCTTTTTTATATTGACAAAATTAATAAGAAAAAAATATATATAATCATAAAATTTCACTATAATTCAATGTTACAAAAAAATCTAGAAAATTTAGAGCATTATATTATTTAAGAAACCCTTAGAGGTTTTTAAAATAAGTTAAAACTACCTAAGGATATTTTTCTAAAAAAATATGTATATTTTTATGAAATTCTCTCCTGAAAGCAGACAATATAATCCAAATGACATATTAAAGTTATGCATAATACAAACAAAATTATCCATATATACTTTTTTAAAATTATGGAACAGATTTTTACATAAAGATGAAACTTGAAAATAATAATACAAGATTTATTTTATTGTGAAAAAGAATTATAAATAAAAAAAAGTCATATAAAATGATTCTTTGCAACATCAAGAATGCCCCCTCCCCAAATCTAATAAGATAATACATAATGTTTTAGGATTTTTCTATATTATTTAATGAGTCGGCAATATCAAAAAATATTTTTGAATTAATATTTATTTTTCTCAAAATTTTCTTACATCAAAATATTAGTATTATAAAGCATACATGTGTCAAGTCAAAAAATTAAGGAAACACTTTTCATAAAAGCATTAATGCAAAACAAAGTTCATTTAAGTTTAAATTAGTTAATTAGATATCTAGTAGCAAATATATGTAAGGAATATTATGGGGATATAATTTAAACAAAATCGTGAGGACAAAATTTAAGATGGCATAATACTCTAAAGAAACAAAGTAACATATTTTAATTAACCTATCTACTTAAGTATATAATATTTCTTAAATAATCATCAATTAGAGCATCTAAATTGCCAAGATCTAGTTTTAAATCAACTTAATGGGAGAATTCATAAAAAAGTTTTATCAGTGTGAAATTGAGTTCATTTTACAACAAATTTATTTAATACTGTTGGAACACCTTATAAAAAATAATATTCCTTTATAATATAAAAAAAATGTCCATCATAATCTCCTAACAGATTTAATTTGAAAATACAACTATAGAATCATTTGAGTTTCAGGAAGTATGTCAAAAGATGATTTTTTAATGTCTCTTAAAATAGAAATTAACTTATTTTCAAAGCATCATAGGAAGTTAGAGTAATGAGAAACT
The DNA here is from genome assembly GCA_026289955.1 of Argiope argentata. Lineage (NCBI taxonomy): Eukaryota > Metazoa > Arthropoda > Arachnida > Araneae > Araneidae > Argiope > Argiope argentata. The sequence goes on along the minus strand of JAOUZG010002851.1, from coordinate 7,290,246 downwards.
TGGTGAAATTCTTAACTGAATTTTTAGTAACAATTATTGTGATATATTTCTGACATGAAGCTTTGATATTTTATATTATATATATATAAACACATTAACATTCTCCTATTTAACTTTTAAAATTTATCAAAAATGAAAATGAGCATATTCTCATTTTTCTCAAAATGAATGTTGGTTTAGATTTGCCTTTTTTTATTCTAAACCTCTTCGACTAAATTGATTTATTATACTTTAATGAAATGAGATTGCTGCTAAATTTGTTATTTTAATGGTATCTTAACACTGAAGGACAAATATAAAAAAAAATATGGAACAAATAAAAAAATTTGTCCGAACATTGTTAATTTTTTTTTAAAGTCTCACCATTAAGACAAGGATAGACTTGACAGTTGCTTTCATCAGTTTCTTCACACAGCAAACCTGTGTAACCCACAGGACAGGAACATATAAATCCATTAGGATCTTGGATACAGGAGCCTCCATTTACACAAATATCATCACTGCAAATGTTAGCCCATGTTTCACAGCGTGGCCCAAAATACCCAAGAGCACAATTACAAGTGTAATGTCCATCAGTAGGGTTCTAAAATAAATAATTTCATCAATACACAGATATATAGTTAAAAAAATTTATACAATTAAACCAACTAAAAATATTTAATTAGATTCTATATTTTATAAAGATATTTAAATTTATTTAGCCAATTACACATAACGAAAGCTTTAGAATACAGCTTTCTTTTACATTGCTAATATGAAATATATATATTATGTAAATGTTAAATTCTGTATTGAAATAAAAAAACAATTTTGAAACTTATACATTGTTGTAAGTGAAGATTTTTGACTTAGAAGAAAATGAATTACACTATAAAACCAAATGAATTTATGGTTTGTACATTCATGCAAATGTATATCAGTAACAATTTCAATCAATGAGAAAAAAATATGCATGAGGTCAGCAGAATAATTTTAAAATAGATAATTTTTATATCAATATAATAGATAAAATATGAAATTTCTAATATTTATAGTACCAGGCATAACTTTAGTACACATTTTAAATTTATTCATGGATATTTTTTAATGAACATAAAAAAATTACAGAAAGATTGGGGAAATCAATAATAAGTAAAAATTGAAAGTAAAATTTATAAAATATTTCCATTTATATATTATTTAAACTTAAAATATTCTAAGATGATGCTTTATATTTAAATACAATTTTTTAAAAAAGGGATTGCTCTAATAATCTACAGCAAAATTAGTAAAAAAAATTATCAAACTTTGATTTTTTTATATAATTCCAAATTTAAATTTCCATTTTTTCAGCATTTTCTGGAATACATAGACTTGACAAAAATATGCAAAAAAGAATGTTTAAAACGTCACTTTACCCTTTGTCATTTATTCAATATAAAATTAATTTTTAATGGCTTCAGAATTTGTATTTAACAGTCAATACCACAATTTTTACTTTCCAACCATGTTTTTTTCTTTTTTCAAACTTGAATATTTTATCCATTGTTAAGGATTCACTAATTTTTAATAATGGAACAAAACCAGTTTCTTTAATGCATGATTTTAACACAGCAATTTTTAAATAATATTCTGCTTAATGATATCTAATTTAAAATAAATAATAATAATAATAAAATCTTACCTCACACGAACCTCCATTTTCACATGGGTTTTGAACACACGGATTTTTGTGAATTTCACAGTTTCGGCCCATAAAATCCTCAGAACAACTGCATGTGTAATTTCCTTGACCAGTATTTGTGCATGTACCACCATGCTGACAAGGTTTGTGGTTGGTACAGTAGTTTAGGTCTAAACAGAATTTTTTTAAAAAAAATGAGACAAATATCTTTTTATGAAAAGTCAAACAGAATTTATTTTCTGCTTTATAAAGATAAAAATCAAATAAAAAGAAGAAAGCTACCATTTTAATGCCTACAACTATTTACATTTATCAAAAAAGAATTATACATCTATTCTTTACACATTCCTTTTTAATTTCATGAAATCTTTTCTATAATGATTTCCACATTGCAAAACAGTATTACTTTTTGATTAATGCAGAAATAAATAGCACATAGATAGAAATATGTTTAATGGCAAAACTGCTATTTAAAAGACAGCCTCTAAAATTTTGCATGTGTGCCTACCAGGCAATATACTTACATTTAGCTTCTCTCATACAGTAAAAAAAAAAATCCAAATATTATATCTTACATTGATACTTCAAAAATATTGATGCTTTGGACACAAACTATCAAATTAATTATACAATTAATTGATAAATTGTCTTAGCAAAATTCATATCACCAGAAACAAATGTTAGACACAATAGAAAAGGATAGAATCTTGCAACTCTATTAATAAGAAAAGTGATTTTAAATCTTATAAAAGTTTCAATTGCATATTGATGATGCTGAGAGAAAAAAACTACAGTAATGGTTAAAGAGGAAAAAAAAAAAAACTATTTTTAAATGAATGACAATATAAAAAGTAGAAATTTATTTTAAATTGCAAAAATCACTTGTTCTTAACTATTTAATAAATAAAATATCATAATCATGGAATAAAAATCAGTCAAAACTTTGTAAACTGGAATTTGTTTTTGAAAAAACGCAAAGTATGTTAAATGAATGCCTAATGCATTTTCTTGTCTAGCTCATTTGACATCAAAAAATGAAATTATACATTAATTTTAAGGAAAATATTAAAATATAAATGAAGACTAGCGATTCTATGTATATTTATTCTATGTAAAGTCTAGATTAAATATAAAGTCATCAATACTAAAGTGAGAATAACAATCCGAAATAGAAAGGACAAAAACTTTAAGAATAAAAACAGTTGGTTAACAGAAGTTAAAGTGCAATAATATGCAAAATTAAGAAAACTGTCTCATGTTTTGGATTATTGAGAATGGGAAGAACATTTTTGTGACCATTTTTAATTTGAAACAAAGGGATAAAGGATTTTATCAAGTAATGAAAATATTAATAATCCACACTATAAAAGTTCAGATTTAGTAAAATCTGCTATGCTAACCTTGATTACACAACAAGCCGCCCCATCCTTCATCACACAGACATTGATTTGGTACAAGACATCTACCATGAACACATCCAGGGTGAGTCATGCAAGTTTCACATACAGGTCCTGTCCATCCAACTTGACACCTGAACAGTATTTAGATATTAGATTGATAGAAGACAGAAATGGCACTTCAAAATTCAAATGCTAATTTAATTAAAGGTGCTAGTAGTACTAACAATTCATTGAAGAAAATTAAAATATTTTTGATACAGTATTTTCATTCTGAAACTTCTATACAAATAATTTAGTATACTGTATCCTAGTAAATAATAATGTATTTTCTAATTTTCATAAGCATACCATATGATTATAAACTGTTAAGTTTATTCAAAAGAAAAATTCTGCTATTTAAAATAATTGCCCCTAAAAATAGCATAACAAATACAAGTACAAGTAAATAAACACATATTAAAAAGAAATTCTAAATATAAAATAAAACATAACATACATAATTATTTAACATTTGTTTTGATTAAAATATAAAAAAAATGACTTTATGTTGCTAAATGTTGAATCTAAAAAAGTAATTGATTATTATAAAAAGGCCAATATTTAGATTTTGGCCAGAAAATAAGAATTAAAATTTATCAGAAATTCTGACACTTTATCTTTAATTTATATAATATAACAATATGGAAGCAAAGTGATTAATTTAAGGTTTAAACAAAGCAAAAGAAACTAACCTGCATTTATTGGGTGTTTGACCATCACATATTCCATGCACGCATTCAGGCTCGCACAAAGCTGAAATGCATAAAAATAATTTAATGAAAAATATTAAAATAAGAAAAAGTATAAAATGTGCTTCATTTTTTCTCTAAATTTAAAACATTTAACATCTTTTAACAAATTATTTAAAGAAATAAAAACATCCTAATTTGGGGATTTTGTACAATAAACATTATAAAGGTAGTTTGATTTGTTTAACCTTTATATTTCATATTTATGATTTTTAAAAAATGAGCTTTAATTTAGAAAATAAAGCTATTAAATTTTAAAATGATTAATTTTATCCATCGTCAACTGCTTCATAAGGATCCTTAGACAATTCAAATTTGGGAGATCCCCTGTCAGCTGCCCATCTGAAATCTGACAATTTTGACTAAATTCAAATTCTGCATACTAAATTTTTTCTCTAAGGGGGTCTCTTTTAAATATCTAAAGTAAAATTTAAAATAAAGAGTAACAAAAACCTTTTTTAACAATCTAAATAGATAATATTTATTTTTACAACATGCTGTAGTTAACCAACTGCTTAAACAATTGGCTTGTACTGAATTGTAAACAATTTTAAAATAGTCAAAATTCCTAAAAAAATAACTTTTTGAAATTTAGATAAGATTTCATTCTAACAATTCATAATATATATATTATTTATATAACAATGCATAGAAAATTTTTTGTATTCAATATAGTCATTATAAATTAAATGAAAAAAGATGCTTTAAATAAAAATTAATTCTGAAAGAATTATCGACTTTTTAAAATTAATTTACTTAAATTGATTGATTCTAAGATAATGCAATAGTTTATTTCATATTCCAATCTAATAGTAAACCCTTTTTGAAAAGAAAACTTACATCATTATATATTTACTATAAATACATAAATAGAATAAAAATAAGTAAAAAATTTTACTGCAAATATTTAAGTTTTCAAAATCTATTTAAATTTAGCTCCACTGAATACACAATTATGGTTGAAGGTGAAAGGACACTGAAAATTGGAAGATAAGCCTCTAACAGAAATAATTGAAAATTCATGTTTAACAGTTGTTTAATAATAGCTGGATTTTATGATCAATGATAACACAGCAATATTATAAGAATGTATTGAATCATTAGCACTTCAGTTTCAGATATCATACTTTCATGGCTCATAACAGAACTTGTATCTTGTCTGTTTTGCAAAAGATTTTTAAAGTGATTCCAAAAATTTGATTGGAGGAATAAACTTAAGGCTATTTTAAGGGAAGAGTAGTAGAGGTTGTTATATATTTATTGTTGATGATGTGCCTTTTAGACCAAAAAAGAAATTTTTATATTTTGTTTGCATTTTTAAGAGATTTTTAAAAGGAAAAGATATATACATAAATAAAATGTTATCAATGAACAGAAAATCCTTTTAATTTTAAGAAATTTAAAAGATTAAAATCTAGCAATCTTTTTTTTAAGATAACATGAAATTTCATTATAAAAAAATTGAAACAGGTATTGAGTTTTAACTAGGCAGATGTCTAGAGCTGCAAAACAAAGAAAGGATCTAAAGCAATTTGATTAAGTAATTTATTTGCAATCAGGAAAAAAAATTTAAAAAATGATAAAATCTTGGAATAATGCTAATACTGTAACAAGTATAGTTGGTAAAGTTTCTGTATGTTTCCTGACATTCACTTCGTTATTAAAATAATTCTGAAAGGAAATGACTGCTTCAAATGTATATTACACAAATGTAGATGCTGGGCAATTTGGAATTATGACAATTTTAAAAAGATTATATATATATATATTATATATATATATATTTGTAAAGTTAACAAAATATTAATCTAATATACATCATTAATATGCATAGAAATGAGAAATTAAACTGACTATCTGGTTTAAAAAAAACCCCTCAGAATATGCACATTCAAAGGCCATTAAATAGCTAGTTTTCCCAATGGATCAAGTGGAGAAAAAAGATTTCTTCAAATTTCCCATTAACTTGTCATGAATTATTCAACACAAAATTTAACTTTCAGTTCAAATAACTTCCAAATTTATTCAATTCAGAGAAGGATTAACTCAAATACAATTTATAAAACATTTTCCCCAAAATTAAAACAATGCAACTTGTTTAATATAATCTATCTCCTGACAAAGTAAGTTTTACCAATGACTAATTTCTAACTAAACAGCAATCTGGGGCCCCTGAGCTGAAGAGGCAGCACAACATTTATTAGTTTAGTTTTCCAATAAATTTGTAAAAATTTCAAAATCATCATAAAAAATGTGAATTAATTACAGGATATTCAAAATTAATTATGCTTTTAATTAGTTATGCTAATTCTACTTGACAGGATATGCAAAATAATTTTCATCTACAGTTATTTGAAGTTTTTTCTTATAATCTATCATAAAAATCCAATGCTTTTATTTGTAAATAAGGAAACATTTTAATTAACAGACAATTATGATTGATTTTTCAAGCATTTCATAACTTTCATCCTTTTTTTTTCATGAAAACATATTAAAAAATTATAAATAAAAATATTTATATATTTACAAATTTACCAAAATATAAAATTAATTCATTAATAGATCAAGTTAAAATTACAATTCAAAATGTTTCAGTACAGTGAACAATGTCCCGATGGAAAGGTCTTTCCTCAAACCAGAACCCACTACCGCGGTTGACTGCAAGGTAGCCTTGCTTTACGAAATGTGAATGGAATCTTTATTCCAATAAAAGTGGATAACATACGGGTAATAGAGACCCACGTCTCACAATATTATCACAGCAGTACGAAACCAAAGATCCTGGAACTCATCTCTCGATATTTTCAAAGTGGCATTAAGCTGCCGTTCCTTGAGTAGGAGCAAACTGAAACGTTTCGAATTTATGGGTCGATTTATTCATCAGTAATTCTTGCCGCAATTTTGAAGCATCGTAACAAACGTGAACAGAAAACCTACTGACGATATTTTTCTTCTTAGTTTATAAACAAAATATTTCTTTTTGTCGCAGAGGAGCATGTCTTTTAATTAGAGAAAATTACTCTGCCGCTATCTCAACTAGATGCCTATCCTTATATTCCCCCAACAGAAGATTTCATTCTTTGTATTACGGTGCAGAGAACAATGAAAACTGGAGATAATGTAGAAAAGGGTGGAGAGCATGAAGGGAAAAAAAAAGTCTGAGTGTAAGAAAAGCACTCGGCAGACCCCACCCACTGCGTCTTCTCAGTGGAGCTTGATTCCTTTTCGGAGTCGAGACCGTGAAAAGTTCTATCTGGCAGCAAAATAAAATATATAGAAACGAAAATATATAAATATACAGAGGGGGGGAGGAGGCCGATAACTATCTTCTCGGCACACGCAATTCATTCACCGGATGTTGGCGGCACGCGAACAATTAGGGTTGCCGATTCTTTGAAAACGTTTCGGACGTGCTAATTGGCTGTGATTGGATTGGATTTTAAGTAAGGGAAGCCTATCATCTAGTTGGCGTATGTGATCAGAATGAAAGCCAAATCAGGCTCGAATTCCTGCCTTGAATTTGGAGGTTGCAAAAAGAGCCGATTTAATTCAGAACACTATATCAGATGAAATTTTCAAGTATCTAACTGATATTATATATTATATATATATAGCTGTTAAACTTTCCTTTCAAAATTGTGTCATAGGTTACGGGGGATGAATTTTTTGATTCCAAACCATGTATATTCTCAGACGAAAGGAGTCGCACCGTATCTCGTGAGCCTAAACTCCATTCTCTCCTCTACCATTCACCAGCAAAACTGCTGGAAAATAGGCAGTTCATTAGCGCGGAAATTCGGGATTAGAATAAATATAATCTTAAAATCAGGAAGCCACTCCAAAGTGAATATTTTAAACATAGGTTTGCATATAATATAAGAAGGTACCATTTTTCATATTACTTTTCCAACATGTAGGAAAATAAATGTATTGCCATACAAAGAAAATTGAAAACAAAAAGTTATTGAAACATGCAAGTACTGTAGAAAGAGACATTGAAAAAACTTTTTAAAATACTAAAATCGATAAAGATAGGATAGTTAGTAAATTAGCCGAAAATAGATTGTGCAGTTCGTGCTTTTAGAATCAATACTTATATGCTTTAAAAATAACAGCTGAAACATTGGGAGTGCTGTTTCAAAGATTTGTAATTTTAAATTGAAATATTTTTGTTTCATAACTTGCAATGAACGGAGACTGAGATTGGAATTTACGGTTGAGGCTACTTTTTACACTTTTGACCACTTCGTTTATCACAGTTGCGCTGAAATGGAGACATAACAGAAAGGGGATACAGATGCTTCATGCGGGAACCTTAAGGGACGTCACAGTGGCTCTGTCTAAGTAAACCCTGTTCCGACTACCTGTGGCTGGCATGAGACTGGCACATTTTGCTTCCTTTCCCTTTTCGTATTTTTTTAAAGGGATTATTTGATGTTTGTTCATTTTACCGACAATTTTCGGGAAGTTCCCGATCGTCGTCCATAGACGGGGGAGCAGGGGTGTTTGTGGGACCCCAAAAAATCCCCTGAAACTTTTACGGACTTACTACCGACATTTTGGAGTTTCGAGAAGGAGGGGGGAGAGAAATGAAAAATTACAATTATGAAGTATTGAATTACCTAATTATAAAAGTTCGATGAGTTATTGAACAAAATTACCCAGATCAAAATAAATAATTCATTATTATTCCTACTTCCTTTTGAACGACGATCCTCGGAATTTCCGGGTATCAAAGATCAAAATCCCCGGAATTCCGGGGTTTCCCCGGAGCACAAACACCCCTGGGGGAGGTCCAACAATAGGTCAGTTGGCAGATTTATGACCAAATCCGTAAGGCCACAGGTCGTTGGAAAGGTGCTAAAGTGTGTGCATGCTTGTTTTTGAAGAGACAAATATGATTTGACAGTGATAAATAAATACTCTTAAAGAATTTCATTTATACTCACTAATTCATTGATGAAGAATGCGGGTGGGGGTGGGCGAACAAATATTATGAACCGAATTCCATTTGCCTTGTCTACGATAGTGTGTTTCCGATTATGTTTTCGTGATATCGCCTGGCATTTAGAATATCGAATAACGACTCGAAGTCATGGCACAGTATCATGTACTATTAGGGCACACAGTAAAGATCTATTCGAAAATGACAAAACTGTATCTTGCACTACTTTTTTACAAAGGCTATAGTTGCACAAATCTTGAAATAGGCTATTAATTCTATAAACTAATTTCAAGATAAAATTTCGATTTTCTGTTGACAAACATGAATGAAATAAAATGAAGCCATGCTTATTTGGTCTCTGGTGAAATCTGTAGAAATAGTATGGAAAAGCTGCTCACCTTTGTTGCAGTAGTCAGTATCATCTCCCCAGCCAGGCAAGCATATCTTGGTCCCATTTTCCGAACAGTAGAAATGCCCAAAGCGATCGTCTCGATCTCGACATAAGGTTTCGCAGGCTTCCCCATAGTAGTGCGGTTTGCAGAACACTCTGTATTTGATTCGGAGGGTGGTCCTGTTAGTGAAGAGGAAGTCCTCTGTCCACTCCGTATTGATGGTCAGATTCCTCTTGGCGGAGAATCTTTCCACTAGATTTCTGCTTTTACCTGCGAAAAATACAAGGGATGACAAAATAAACACGTGAACTGAATAGCATATTAAAGTTTATCTTTTTATATAAGTGTGATATTTGGTAGAATCTGTATACATGTTTTAAGCAGTCTTAAAGTTAATATAGATTTTTAAATTGAGAATCATTGTTTATATCAAAACATCAAACCGTCGTGTTACATTAAAAAACATCACCCCCTTCCCGTTTTGGAATTATCGCATTCATTTATACTCAGACAGAAAAATATACTTCTTTTGAATAGATTTCATTTAAAATTTGACTGAAAGCTGCAAATTTTGGTATGAAAACCTCATCCCGAATATACAACCCTTTTAACACTAAGTGTTGTAATGTTATTGTGCTCATAAACAAAAAACAACGGATATAATTTCCAAAATAGATTTGAGGAGGTCTAAAATGTGGCGGATCGTCAAATTCTCGGGCCAATTTTTAAAAAAAACAATTATAATATTTCGTTTTTGTAAACAAGAAATAAAAAAAGTCCAAACATTCAATTTTGAAGTAAAAAATATCAAATACATAAATGCGTTATTTAGACTTTCTTATTTTGATTTAGTCGCGCTGAAAGGCACCTCGTGATTTAAGATGGATCTTGTCACCCTGTTGGATACAAAAGGGGGGAGGTAGGTTACCTTCCATCGATAATGGAGCGTACTTCCCAAAGGAAGGGCTTAGGATTCAATTATAGTTCACGCCAGTGTTCCTGTTGCAAGGTTCGATCATTCTGATTTTACCATGTGCTTTTAAGGCCTTTTGTAGCCGGTTATAGTTTACCTCGATTCCCCACAGTTTCGATTCATTAGAAATAAATTATATGACGTATAGTTTTTAATCCATGCCATTTTTCACAGTTTTAGGATTGTGAATAAGAACAATGGGTGGGTAAATGCAGTTTATTAATAATAATGTCTCGTTTTAAAGCAGCACTAGGGCTATTTTGGCGATGGATCTCGTAATTTTGAATCTCAATCGGATGACGAGGATGGCACTTGAGATGGCGCCCTGTCTTCACACTACGCCAGTGGAAGGACATTTGGTCCCAACAGATTTAACGTACACCAGAGAAGTTCAAATATAGTCACTTTATCGAATAGGTGTGACTGACAAGCCTTTCTTTCTTGAAATCTTATGTGTATGAGCAGTGTTTTTTTTTCTTTCTTTCTTTCTTTTTTTCCTGAATCGTTGATCTATTATTTAGTAATGCAGAAGCGTGACATTAAAAGAAATAAATTAATTTAGAATAATCATTAATAAAAGACAATTAAAATATCAACTATACATCTTTTAACGGTTAGTCTTTGTTTGATGCCATTCCTTTGAAAGACGAAAAAGGATGCCTTATAATATAAATTGATATCTAAGAACATTTTCCATTTTCGCTAAATTTTACTTAATAGAAAACGGAGCTTTAATGTCCTTGAATTTATAGGGCATTTCACTACTTCAAAACTAAAATCAATCAATTCGATTTTTATTCGTTACGTCAAGAATTCCACTTATCATTTGAAAACAATTCAACAGCACGCTGTACTTTTCAGTCTTCTTCTCTCTCTTTTGAATAAAATAAGTGTCTTAGTTTTATCTACGATTGTTACTTTTATTTATTTTCCTTTGAAGAGAAAATAGCGTAAAAGAAAAAGCAACGGAATGCAACGCTACGTGAACAAGACAAATTTTGAAATGCAGTGTGCGGGAAAGAATATTCCCACCATTCATCGCGACCCGTTTGGAAGAATCAGAACTGGAAAAGTGTTATTTTCAGAGGAGTCTTAACACAAAAATTGTTACCATTCCTCACTACAGAAAGTACTAGGAAAATAATGAATGATTATGTGCAAAAATAAGAAGAAAATATTTGAATCAATTGTCAACTCTCATTTTTTAAAATTTATTTATTTATTTAGAATTGGCTGATACCCGATGCGTTTCTGCCACAGAAGAAATAATTTTGGAAATAACGGGCTATCTTTTTTAGTTAAAATGATAAAAATGATAATATTTATTTATTTATTTATTGTCGACAATGAATACACTAATTGAACAATGATACATAAGGGAAAAGTATAAATAATATTAATCCCATTTCTTTAACTTTATTTTTCAAGGGCTTTAGGGTAAACACACACACACACACACATTATATATATATATATATATATATATATATATAAATTTTTTTTTCCGGCAGTGGCATGGCCGAAATCAGGGAAAAGACAGGTTGAATTTTTAAGTTATTGCATTCCGGGAGGCAAGAGAAGCAACGAGCACTACACAAAACAAAATAACGTAAAGCTAATGAAATTTTATCCTTGCGATTATATACTGTGAAATTTTAATAGGGATTTCTATCACATGTTAATCACAAGTAAAGGAATCTGAGGGATCTTTTGAAGGAATGTGCTTCAATGGACAGTATTTTATCCTTCCCTCGGAGTGCGGGAACCTGTCGGTTTTTAGCCGATTTAGCAATTTTACAAAGCTTCTGTTGAATTAATTTGCAAGAAGGGGAATAGGATCAGGAAATATTTTAGAATGAATATTGGGGTTTAATTTAGATTTTTAAATATCATTACATACATGTATATCTTTAGCGAAAACAAATTTCTAAGCTATACGACTCTTTAGTATCCACCATACAACTAGTCATGTAAAAGACATGGATTCTCTACGTTCAGTAATAGATAAAATGATTGTACTATACCTATAATATTCGCGCAACTACAAGAAATAGGTTTGAAAAGTTTTATTGCAATCGGATGAACACTACGGCAGTGCATTAAATAGGAACAAACAAAAATTAATTTTTATATATTGGATATCATGATATATATTATGAGAATTTGAAAATTTACTCCAAGTAGTACTTAGTTATTCTCTATATTTTGCCGAAATGTCACAATTGCTTTTCTCAAAATCTACACGCTATATTTTTGTTAATTTTACAAGTCCTCAATAATTGCTTTACACAAAAACTGCCTTGCTTCAATTTCTTGTTTTTCAAATTTTGCACCTTTTATGATTTTGTGAGCAAGGTTTGAAGAAACGAATGAACAAAATTGATATGCACTAATAAATAAATTTTTACACCTATAAATCCCTCGAAAGAGGCTTACTTTTTCAATTCTGTCTTATTTCAGCAGTATATTGTGTGAATGTTCAAAATTCTTCAAGTCAGTTTTGTGACTACGTCTTTGAAAGGAGCCAATTTCGGCCACTCCATCGTTAAGGACCTGAACTTAATGCAAGGAATACGATGGCTTTTGTTAAAAATTATTCATCAAATTTTGTTTAAAATGAAATCAGAGCTTGAAATTATTTATCTTTGTGCATCTTCAGAATGTCTTTATTCCATGAACTTGTTGAATATATAAGTGCAGGAAGCGTTAGTTTACTTTTTAAAATCAATTTTTTGGTGGGAAATTTTTTTTAATGAACGTAGAGAAGTAACCTGGTTTTTATAATTTTTATAGACTGTCCAGAACCACAACACAACTAGTCAATAGCATATGCCCGAAGCTCAACTTAATAGTCAATGATTGAATTCGTGAGATATTTTAGATAGCGAAAAGAAATTTGAAATAAGAATAGACCATTTTCTTCATCCAGGTTTACCTTACGAGTAAGATCAACTACAAAGGGATGAATCCTAATGATATCCTTCTATTGGCGGATAATCTATAAGTACTGGCCATTAGTACAGATATTTATTGCTGTCACATATATTTGCTTGGCGAAGCAACGTGGTCATAAATACGCCGGCAAAAATGTAACAATATCGAACAAATCTTGGAAAAGTTTTCTTATGACGATGAGATGCCTCATAATTCACCGTTTACCTATATCTTTACTTACCTAACTGCCTGTTTTGTCAGTAATTAATGAGCAAATGAACTCAACAAGGTATTAAAGGGAGAATATGCAAGGGTAGATGCCCATTTGTGTTGCTAGAAAGTAGTGAAATCAAATTACGTTATTCAGCAAATTATATAGTTTTCTAAAAGACGGTAAATCCTCTTTTTTCCAGAAAAATATCCCTATAATTCCCAACTAATTAAATTGATTACAGCGTATCTAATGTATAAAACGTAAACATCATTACAATAGTGACTGCCGGATGCAGGGTTATTGTATATTCTTGGGTATATATATTTGGAATTACTTAAACAAAATTTTAGTTAAAGAGGTATAGATATTATTGGAGCTTCTTGAACAAAACATTAGGGAATTTGTACAAAGCTTTGGAAAATAATACAACGCTTGGTTGCCATTCAAATACACATAAAATAAATAAATTTAGCTATTTAAAAATACAACTATCTGGATAAATGGGGCTCATGGACATTATGTAACGACAACTTGAAGTTAAATCAGAATAAAGAAGTGGCACAACGATTTAAAGCGTCAAAGTCACTGTAATCGGTATAATGAATTTAAGGGAAAAAATTGTAAAGTTTAATGAAGTTTTGTTCCCATCAGTCAAAAGGAGGAAGTTCAGAAGGCATATGCGATGCTTTTTACAATACTATGACTCTAAATATAAAATGTGCCACAATGTTTAAGTACACGAGAAAGTCAACAAGACAGCGGTTTCACGGTGAGATCTGTTATATTCTGATCTGAGTAATGGACGGGTTACAGTTAATTGAATGATATGCCAGGTGCCTTTGTTGCAGCGGATAATCAACTTCAAGGCAGCCTTACCAGCGGACAAATGAAGTCCTACAAGCCAGATCAGCTGAGCCGCCAAGATCGCGCAGATGTGTCACCCGACCAAAGAGAGGTGATGGCTCATTGGTCAAGAGAGCCTCTCCGAAAGCCAAGAAGACGTGACAAAAATTAAAGAAACTGACCGTCACGAAAGGGATTCCGTCGCCGGGCACGATCCTATCGAACTTCAGAGAAATTTTCCTCGCCCACAACAATAGGGGTTCCGGTTCACAGATTTGAAAAGAATGGGCCATTTTTTTTTATTCCACAGTTTGTCCACTCCCGACGCAATCCTATTCTTCATCCGATTTTCACAGGAGCCAATATTAGAGGGGTGAGATGTCGCGACATATCCTCTTCCAGTCTTGACCATTCATTCCCCTTCATCTGGTATCGACGAACTTTGGACATTTTCTTCTAGGATCGGGTGAATGACAGTGCAGAAGATGAGCAGCATGCCCAGAACGGATGTTCCGAGGTGAAAATACGGGATGACAGTTCAGCATCATTACATGACAAAGCATTATATTAAATACGAGAGAAGACAAAGGCGTAACGATCGTAAGCAGGGGGGGAGGTAGAATATAGCAGAGGTTCCAGGTTACTAATCTTGGAAGCACACTCCATTCAGACAAAAATTTAATACATTTATACACCTTTTGAATTCCAAATATGAGAGAGTGGGAGTGGGCGAGAAAATATCACCATACTTCGAGTGCCAAATGAATTTCTTAAGTCGCTGGTCACGATTAAGATGCAAAAAACATCGCGACCCAACGTCACTTATCTTTTTTACGCTGCTGAGTAAGAATATGTCGCTCTTTTTAGCGATTCAGGATCAGTCGAGAAAGAGATTGGAAAATAAAAGCTTTAATTTTGCTAAAATAAACAGATACATCACTGAAATATTAATGGGGTAAACTGTTTTCAAGCCAAATGCAATCGTTAGATCCTTATTTCGGACTTATTCATAAAGTGGTACTCTATCGGTAAAGTTTTCGTATACGAAGTGTATGAAGAGAAACATTGTAATCAAAATATTAGATTGCGAGATTTCGATGAATTTTCACATTTTAAAATCGTTCCTAGTTTGAGAAAGAATTACTTTTGAAAATATGTCTTGACTGTGAGCACAATAATTCAAAAATAAAATAAGCTGGTCTACTGAAATTGGCATATAGTTTTGACAGCAAAATGATAGAAAGATCAATGCCAAGTTTTGAATTAAAACCTCTGTCCAGAGCCCTCCATGTGAGAATCCAATACTACTACTAATAATAAAAAGCTCACCATACAAGTAATCGGTTAGAAATCGATTTTGATATTAAAATTGCAGCTTTATATCAAAAATTGGACGATGCCGATCAAAAGGAAGAATGAAGAATGTCTGTTCGGTTATCTTCAATATACTACAATGCTGTATTGTGGAAGTATACAAAACATCAGAGGAGAGTTTCCTTGCTTGTTTTACATAAATTAAATGCTGAAACTGTAATTTTACGATGAATTATTAGGTTTTAAATTATTTAAACTTATGATAAACTGTACTAGATTTGCATATCATAATATGGATGTGCAAACACACTACAGAAATAACAAGACAAAAGTTGATTTTTACAAAATAGACAATAAATATTTTTAAATAATTATATTGTAGCTAATTTTATAGCACTGTTATATATTCAGGAAAGACAGCCGTGAAATGCAATGGAGCGAAACCAAATATTTGGGATCTTATCCAATTTTTGTCTGTCTACTGATGTATAAAATGAATATTTAATATTTTAATTTTATAAAAGAGCTTATTTTTTTGTTTCACACTGAATGATGAATCACTTGAATGATTTGAATGTTATATATTTTTTAAAAAAATTATTGATAAACTTTTTTCTGGGGGAAAAAAATTCTTATTTCATGAATTGGGAACAGGTTGATTACAAAACAGCTGCAATCGCGTGTATGAAACATTTGTGAAACACAGTTAACAGTTTTTTCTTCTTCTCTTTTTTCAGCTTTAGATACAGTTTTTAAAATGATCCTGTTTCGAAAATAATAGCTGAGAAACTAAAGCATTATATAATGAAGTCATTAGTTAGAATCTGAATCTGCTAAATGAGATATTAAACTGACAATATGCAATATTACTAAAGGATATAATTACTATGCATTGTTTTAATCCGATAGGCGTGAAACTGTGAAGAAATTATACTAAAAATGTGTACAAGGGGATTATTTAGGTCTACTTAATTATTAAAAAATGAGAGGCATTTTTTCGATCAAGGTAGAATAAAGGTGAGGAAAATATGGCACTGGCCTTGAAAAATAATTAGAAAGTGGGCCAATTTTGTGGTTTTGCTGTACAGCCTTGATCCAAAATTAAGTAAATTAAACCTTTTTTACAATATTTATAATTAAAATTTTTTTAATTCAAAATGTTTTATTATTTTCTGCCAAACCCTTGTCAAAAACTCCGACCCTAAAATTAAAAACATGTGCACGATTTAGAGTTTTTACGATCCAGAAACACACACACACACACACACACACTAATTTTCAATCTTTAATAAAAATAGTTTTTTTCTCATCCACTGAAGTTTAACTTTGTAATGGATGACACTGGATGTTAATACAGTTTTTTCAAATATTAATTCATTTGTTAAATTTAATTGAGTTTTAATACTTTAAATAGAGTTTTAGTAGTTTGTATTGAAAATTGAAATCTACGGGCTATAGCTCGATCAGTAAAATACGAGCATTTCAGTATTTTTTTTGCGTCAAGTCAAAGAATGCGTTTAATTCTTACGAAAATTATTGATAAATTATACACATTAATTGTAATTATTTAATAAAAAGCAACTAAAACTAAATTTTTCGTTGTTGACCTAAGTAGGAATTGATTAAAAAAATTTTCACATATATCGCTGGTTAGAAATATCTGAGTCAGTAGCATCATAATCCACTGCCGTTTTTCTAAAATGGTAATTCGAAATGGAAAAAGGTTAGATATATTAATTTTAGGACATTTTTATACAGAAATTCGACCAAATTCGACATTGAGAGAACCTGTGTCTGTGAGTAACTAAATACGACAACTTGAAAATGCAATACTGCTTTTCACATTTTGAAAAGTGTTCTTTTTCTTTAGATCGCCAAAACTTAACAGATCTGTACTAAATTTTGAACTAAATCAATCAAGAGGAGAGGTCTCGAGTTTTCAAACTACGTGATGAAACTAAATACCAAGTATATAATTGCAAGGTAAAATATATTAGAAAAAGAGACAACAATCACTCTTACTGTTTAACACAGAAAGGTGCAAATTATTTCTTTGTCCCCGATGAAAAAGTTTTGGGGCTGTTTTAAATATTTTCTCTTTGCTTACTTCAATTACTGGTAAACGAAAAGGGAAATTCTCATATCGGAGAGTTGATCACCACAGGGCAAGTTCTCTAAAAGAGTTAACACATTACTAAGGGGTCACGAGATTTCTCGTTTTTAGCAGGCCGAGTACTGTGGCCAGATCACTAGGTAACTCGTTCATGTTTTTTTTTTCAGCTAAATCGATGCACAACGAATCAGAGGCAAATATTTATTTCTGTAAATAATACAGTACATTTTTGGGCGAAACTTGTACTTTCTAAAATCATGACTTTGCTATTTTTGAAGCAATAATAGAACACACATGAGAAAACTCGCTAGGACCGCATAGAAATCTGTTAGACATACGCCTGGGGTCGCACCTTTTTGGACAAATTTATGCATTCTCAAATCATTATGACTTTGTTATTTTTGAAGATATAACAGGCGGTACAGGCAAGATTAGAAAACTCGTGAGTGGCCCTTAATGTCTTCAAATAAGAGGCTGCTGTAAACTGCTGCTGCCCAAACACCATTGCATTGCCAAATATCACACTCTAAAGCTTAATTCAAGTTTGTGAAATAAATAGTAAAAATGTAAAAAAAATATTATATGATAAATAGATGTATAAACTATATAGAAGCGTTAAGAATACTTCATGCAAATATAATATCAAATGCAAATTAAAAATGCGCATATAAGCATCCTATTGCTTGCCAAGCATGCTTCAACAGCGTTCAAAAACGAGCGGACCCTGGGAGCGAGTTGAGATCGCGGAGCGTCGTACGCAATGTATTAAAAAGCCAACCAAATCCTGTTGGACACGCTGTCCTGCTCACGTGAAGAAGGGGATTGAGCGGTCTTGCCCTCGGAATGGACCCGAAAACGACTCCGTGAGAGAGCAGCCGCAGAATATCTCAATCACTTGATCAGAGAGCAATTATTTCTGAGAAGGGAGAGTGAGTGGTCACTTCAATTGTTTTGCAAGGGCGGGGTGAGCGATCAAGGATGGAGGGTCGTTCCCTTCGTGTCAGAGGTTCTTTGACCCTCACAAACAATATGAGCACTCGGGTATTGTCCACTTTTCTTTTTCCTCTTATTAGACAATTTTGTTATTTGAAGGAAAGAATTACAATGATATCTCCCATTCTTCTTAAGCGTGCAGTAGCCCTGTCAACTGCAAATGCTGGCTTGTGACGCCAGGATAGGGATTCCTAAATTTTAAAGAAGGCCTATCCTAACCCAAGGGTCATAACTTGATAATTTTTATAAATTGGACACAGTAGGCATTTGCATGTACAGGGCAGACTGTTGAAGATGAAGAGCTACTAAATTCACCATGCAGGACATGGGTAATAAAAAAAAGGATATTCCAAAAATTTTATTTAGGTTTTCAATTAAAAATGAATACAAATGTTAAAAAAATTTCTGAAGAACTTTGGAGCCTATTTTTGCACCACAGAAATTTTTATACTTCCTTAAAAACAATTTTCAGTAACACCAATTTTTTCCTCTATTAATTTTAAGGAAATTTTCAAAATATTTTAAGGCATATTTTATATTATTACTGTCTTAATTACTTCTTTGACAAACAAATGCGTTGCGGCGGCATTAAATGCTTTTTAAATATCTCTCTCCGTTAATGCAAGATAATTTAAAAAATAAAACAAAGGTAGACAAAGCCTAAAATTTTATTTTTCTATATTTCTGCCTGGAGATTCAAATCTTAATTCATTTTTTTATTGGCAATTCCTTTAAAGACATTTTGGCAATCTCAATATTGGAAAGCATACACGGAAATGAATGCCTTTTCTTTTCGTTCTACGTTAATGATTCGATTTTGTGTGAGTGTGTGTGTGTGTGCGCGCGCGCGTAAAATTTGGAAAACGAATTTTTTTTAAATTTAAAGAATCCCTTATTTATTTCAAAATATATAGAAACAAAGCAATTATATGTTACAACAATAGCGCATAAAACTGACAGTAAACTTCTTCAGTTCTGGGGTGTACGTGCGCCAATTTTCATAAAAAAAACAGGCAAATATTATAAATTTATATTTAAAAAAGTATACAAACATTTATAGTTGTATATAATTTCAATTTAACAATGTTTTTATTAATTATTTCTTAATCAATTTAATTTAATTTTTATTAAAACTTCTGAGTTGCATTTTTGTTTCTCGTGCTTCTGAATCTATACACAACTTAAGAAAAAAGAGTAATCATTGAATATATTAACATGCATTTTTTCTTCACTTTCTAAGAAGGGGGTGCAATCTCAGGTGTCATCCTCGTCATCTGATCGGAGTTCAAAATTACGTGGTTCGTCCCAAAATATCCCAAGTGGTGCTTTGAAACGGGACGTTAATATAACTCATCTCCTTCTTCTCTGCTTTCCTGTTCAGAGTGTATTGCACATTGGGCAAGAATTTTGGGTACTTTTAAAATCAATTAAAAATGAAGCATTGTCCTCAAACATTATGAAGAATACAGAAATCCTTTAAAGAATTTATTGTCTCTTTTTTTTATCAGAAAGTGCAATTTATATAAATCGATAGTAATTGATTTATTTTTAGCTAATTAAAACCAAGAAGGCACTTTGAATTTTAAACTTTGCTTTATTTTATCCTTGAGATAAGGTACTGCGGACGAATTGACGCCCTTTCAATAATGATGCAAGTGCGAATGACAGCAAAAAAGCTCAAAATATTTATCCCTGGTCATTATATATCATGAGATTCTGATAGGGATTTCTTTACACGTGTCGATTTAAATAAGGGAAATTATAGGGATGTTTTTAAAGAATTTGTTTAGCCAGACAGATGTTTTTTCTGTCGCCACCTGAGCGTAAGAACTGATGATTTAAGCATTCTTAGAGCTTCTGCAGCAATAATTATATATAAAAAAGCTGGAATTAGATCAGGATACAAGAATCCATTTTCGAATAAAGTTTACATATATTAAATAAAGATTAAAAATTAGGAAATTAAATAAGTTCAAATTAGATTTTAAATTATCACTATCTATACATATTATATATTAGCATTTTAAATTGTTAGATCGTAAGATTTGAGTACATTATTATTATTATTTAATAAATAGCTTTCTCAGATATAAAATACTATAACATTTCCTTCTTGTTGTAAAAAAAATCTACCTACCGTTTACTTCTTTAAGCGCAAGCAAACAGTCTTAAACAAAATTAAATCGCACCCAAAAAAATATTTTTACATTTTCATCCAAATTCAGCTGTTTTATCGATTTAATTCCATTCCTGTTCCATCTTTTGAGCCCTGCTGACAATTCTCGAAACAAGACCTTAGAAACACCCATTAGACTTTCGAATATTTATTGCCAGAGCGGCCCGCCTGATAGCGAGAGAAGGTTAACTTTTTCTCACGTTATCCCACTCCGAGGCAAGTCTTCATTAGGACCAGTGAGTTGCCTACCAATTGAATCGAGAACCGGGTTTGGTCCGAGGGAAAATGCCGTAACACAATCGAATACACACTTTACTGCAAGTCTTTTGTTTCTTTTTTTCTCCCCTCACTTATATTGTTTAACGCTAATACAACAAAGTTTTAATCTCCTCTGAAGTTACTTGCTGTTAGCTGGTGTTTAACTATTGTGGTTTGTTTGAAGGGTATAAATTTGGTATATAGAGAGAGACTACAGACTAAATAACAGCTTCTTAAACTTTTGCTACTTGAAAATATCAAATAAAATTTAAGTGATCTCAGTTGTGAACTAAATCCAGTCTTGCATCACAAATTATTGAAAGATATATTTGGTGAAATAAATCGAATGAATACATTTGGTAAGTTTACTTAATAAGAACTGAAATCAAAATCATATTAACAAACAGTAAAATTCAGAAAAATACCGTAGAATTTTCAAATGATCCAAACCTTATAAAAGACCTAATCAATCTTTTTCAGGATCCTGACACATGTATTTTAGAAATATAGGATTATGTGCTTCGCTGCCAGATTGCCTGTTAAGTTAATTTTGGTACACTTTTTCATACAAGCCATGAAAAAAATTCTTTTTGGAAACCAAAGTTTTGTGTGGGTATATTATATATTTTAAAACTCGTTCTAGGAAAAAAAAAACTACCTATGACCCAGTTTTATGTCTCAAGTTTAGTTCAACATGCTTTTCCAATTATGTCGGTTTAATTTGATATTTTTTTAAAAACCATGTGGAGTTTATTCTAAATACCATTCTGTTCTTATGAGAGAAGAATAAAAAATTTAGAATTTCTATTTCAATGTTTACACGTCTCTATGTTTTCGTTTTTATCTACCTAACCTTGATTGGTAAGGGAAAATCTTAGGTTTAAAAAAATAGAATAAGCCGTGCATTAATTTTTTTTCGATCTCTGAAATCATAACTGAAACAGAAGTGAGCTAAATTTTCAAATCTAACCCGTCGAAATCATAAAATTTTTTCTGTAATTAAAAGTATCAAGAAAGCAAGATTTTAACTTTCGATACGTATCATTGAAAACAGATACTGAAAACGTTAGAAAAGAAAAAACCTAAATTGGAACTTTTGCAATGATTTTATACCAAATACGCTTCATTGATATCAAGTAACATAAATAAAACATTAGCAAAGAAATTTGTAAAATATGTTTATCAAAATTATTAATTAAATTAAAATGGTCTGTTGCGCGATTGATTCGATATTAATTCTATTTCGTGAAGCAAGCAGTTGGGTATATTTTGTTGAACTGAACATAAAATTCCTAAAATGATTGATTTCTGGACATTGTGCCCGGTTGCATCTGCAGGAATAATGGTTAGAAATTTCTAATGAATATTCATTTTCTTCATGATGAATATAACACTGTTCCAAGACCAATGTTATATTCATCATAAGTATATAACAACGTTTTTGGGAGAAATTCATAAATGAAGATCTCTCATAAAATACATAAGGATTAGTTATCAGACAGAATATTTATTGATAATACAGGAAATCATTTAATTAGTGGTTATTGATTGAAGCGCATTTATGTTGTAAACAAATAACCGTATTTTTATGGATTCTATGAAATTTAAAACTGCAATTATATATATTTTTTGTAATAATAAAACGTTCTTATTTTTTTTTCTGTCAGTGTATTAATCATTTACATTCGAATGGTGACTCTCACTCACCATTCAAGACGTTTCGTTATTTTGACAATCATCATTTGACATCATTTTGGCATTATTTTGACGTTTTTATTTTTTTAATTTTGATTTTTAAAAAATACCCGAAGAATAATAAGAATGTAGATAAATTTTTCGGTAAAATTCAAATGGAAACTATAATGAATATTCTTTTAATTGTAATAAGCAAGTTCTTTGTTTGTTTGTTAGCTAAATAATTTTGCATCGAATTACTTTTCCATAGCGCAAAGAGTTAGTTACACTTGCTTAGTTATATATAACATAAGAATAAGGCATACAGAATTAGACTTATTTGATTAAGAACGATAAAGAAAGAACAATACTTATAAAGTTGTGTTCTCTCCGATACAAATTATGTTGCATCCTAATTCTTTAAACTATCTTTGTTGCGTTGTTTCTCTTTGAAAAATCCTTCTAATTCAGAAACGAAAAAATCGTCTCTCGTTGATGAGTTTTTTTATTGTTCTCTCTCTGAACTTCTGCTTTCCTTATTGCTACCGAGTATTTAGACCTACGCTTCAATGGTTCCAAATCACTTTTATTGTATCCCTCGCAACGACACCAGCAGAATCTCTATTCATCCCCTCACAGGCCACGCGCCAAGCAGTTTCCTTTCCAGTCATTCTTCCCTGCCACAAAGAGACACACCGTCTTGGATGGTAGCAACGCCTTCGGTATCGCCTCATCAGATCTGCTCTGCACCAGGAGTAACAAGCCAGTCCAGACATCGACTTCTTTGTTTCCGTCATTATCAGCTTTTCTGCG
Organism: Argiope argentata; assembly: GCA_026289955.1. Classification (NCBI taxonomy): domain Eukaryota; kingdom Metazoa; phylum Arthropoda; class Arachnida; order Araneae; family Araneidae; genus Argiope; species Argiope argentata. Next base: position 7,266,753 of record JAOUZG010002851.1, on the reverse strand, counting down.
CCACGGCGAACAAAAGGAGCGGAAAAATTCAAGAAAACAATGCCGAAAAAAATTAAACGGATCCCAAGTTCGGCACCTTTGACACCTTGTCGGGGTTAGGGGTCGGTAACAGATCGAGAACAATGGGTGCTGTCTCTTGAAGACAATGGTCCAAACTTCTGGAAAGTCATAATGACCAAAATGTGTAGTTTTCGTGCTCCCTTGGGTTTGCTTAGTGAGGAATAAGTAGTTTCCGTGTACAAAGGGATCTCGTAGAGTGTGTTTATCATAACTTCTCGGGCACAGATTCGAGTGCATATATTTTACGAAACGAGGCACATAAAGGCGATTTTAAATCTTGCTGCCTCTCGGGTTCCTGAGAGTACATTCCGATTAAAACTTATGTCATCCCGAACAATGCCCGGTAATAAGTTTTTAATCTGGAAGCTAGACAAGAAACTTAATTTTTTCTTTCTCTCTTTATCTGAAGAATGAGACAATACTCACCGCTCGTAATTTTCTTAAATCTTTTTTTTTTAGAGGTGGCATCATGATGCTAAGAATATTAATTATTTGGATTTGGCAGCAGGATGTTGGAATGACGTCATTAACTCGAACGAATAATTTTGTACTCAAGAAATATTTTCTCCTAAATAATTTTTAAAAAAAGTTAAAATAGATCTAGAGTTATTTATTTCTAATTACTCAAAACTTAATTAACAATGAAGCAGTTAAAGATATATGCATTTCAATAATCTATTCAAAATCATAATATTATTCGCTTTAAAAAATATTTTTTGTGTCTTTTAGTTTAATTAAAAGAGAATTATTATTTTTGGAGTCTTACATTACTTAAGAGACTTAAGTACTTAAAAAAATAAATTTTTTAGATGTAAAATTTCAAAACTTTAGTAACCATAAGCCATTTTGTAACAAGTGCAGATAAATTGTATCGATTTTTTCAGGATTAGTAATTCATTAGATTAATTTTCATTTTGAGGTGCAAATAAAAGTCTTTCTAACTAAGGATAAAAATTGCTCAACTAAAGGTTTGAATATTTCCTGAATTCATGCAATTAATTATTTCAGCTTGGCTGATTATTTATTAAGGAATCGTCGAGAAATTTTTTAAACTTCAAACATGTTTTATTTTAATTATTCAAAATATTCACATGATTTTTCCTAATTTATTAGATCGTACCTTATTTTATATAATTCATTTTTGCTGTATGATTATAGGTCTGCATTGCTTTTAAAAATCAGCGCGCGTGTACTCTATGTATTGATTAAGTATTTTAAAAAATGAATTTATCTACTATCACAGTACAAAGTAGAAGTAATGGTGAGTTATGTAAATGCGAGGTTGGATATTGGACATCATACTGAGAAGACACTATAATAAGAATTATACACCGACCTTCAAACAAAATACAATGATAAGACAGAAATATATCCTCTAATTTGAGTTTCTAGGGGGTTGCTTACATTCAAGGTTGAATTTGATCTCATATAAAAAAAATGTCACCATTATAATCTATACATAGTATAAAATGAAGTCTCCTGAAAGCGTCTATATGTTTAAACCACAAAAATATGGAAAATAGTTAACGTGTATTTGAGATATTTGTACCATTTCTTAACGTGTATTTGAGATATTTGTACCATTAAAGTCGTATCAATTTTTTTAAGGGAATTTTATAATTGCTATTTTAACTTTGCACTTATCCGCGCATGCGCGGAAACCTGAAATTGCGCATGTACACATAGCAAGAGCTGTGATATGGATATGCGATACATTTTTTGTATTGATTTTAAATAGTAATTCAAAACTCAAAATACCCCCCCCCCCAAAAAAAAAAGGAAATTCAACCTTGGTCGGAAGAGGAAAGAAATAAATCTCCTGAGTAGCGAAATGAAAGGCCTGTGTTTTGCCTACGGACTTATCCTATTTTTACCTTTTTAACGATCTATATATTTCTGAACGCGTGCTATAAAAAATTGTTTAGTAGATATTTTTGATCATTTCTAAACATATATTTATGTTTGCTTGATGCTGCGTAACATGCCCGTGCCATATCGGGTGGAGGCTAGACTTAAGTTTAAAGCTAATTTTTCTTCTTCGATGCCACGGGCAACACCGTGCGGATACTGCTAGTATCAACATAAAGTAGAACAAAGTAGATTAATATAAAATTATAGTAATTTCATCCACAGCATTTTAAAACAGTAATATTCATCCCATAATAACTATAGGCTGCTAAATAGTGTTGTTAAGGTAATCGTAAAAGCTTATCGGCCACAAACATAAACAATTCAGTACTATCGCCGATTTGAATACAAACACAGAGCCACGTGTGACACCAGCAGCAATAAACGTCCGTCCACGCGAGTCGACACGAGACAAGAGATAGGGCGGCGCCAGCTCTGGATGTCAGTCCACAAGACATCCAATGAATATTTTGCCACAAAACAGTGGAATCCTCCGCGTAACACTGGGGCCCAATAGGTTAATGTCCTTAGTGGCCGCCTCCGTGTAAACAGCCAGTACGTACCTGCGCCTCCTTATCCACGCCGGCGATGGGGGAAGCAAGAAAAAGACGCAAGCGAGAGGGAAAAGGCAGTAAGGAAGAAGGGGGGTGTCGCTTTCTCCGAGTTTCCCACGGTCCGCTTGAGGAGGGGAGGGGCAGAAGAGCCCGGCCTTGAGGTACCAGGTGGTCAAAGTCACCGTAAGTTCCCACGCTCGCGTCACCCAAAGATGGAGGGTTTTGAGCTTTTTTTTTTTCTTAATTTTTATTCTGGATGGCGGTTTTCTTCGCGTTCTCGTTTTTGAGGAGTTTCCTCTCGTTCTCCTTTCTTTTTTTTTTTCTTCTTTTACTTTATCTCTCTCTCTCCTTTTCGTTTTCCTGCTCTTGCCCCGGGTTCACCCCTTATGGATGGTCTCTCTTACGGAAAAAAGCCTGCACGTGTTCTAATTTTAGAAAGAGAGAGAGCCCGGGAAAGGATTTCGGACGATGAAAACGGATCTCGGTGATGAGAAACAGAAATTGATACAAAAAAAAAGCAGTGGTGTTAAAAAGGGGAAACGAAAGGCCATTCGCTGCAGGCATATAAACATTTATGATGAAATTCGCATCTTCGCTATATTTCACTGCTTTATTATTCTAATGTTCTTACAGTATACACCTGAAGTCATATTTTTCGTAGTTCCGTAAACCATCAAGCTTTTTGGAAACCTTAAAGTTCACCAATGGGGTTGTAAATATGAAATGACTTATTAAACTTTACTTAATATTACTCTAACTAATAGGCAGCACGGATTAAAGACAAGACCCGCTGAAGCATTGCAAGGATCCTGGGACAAAAGAGATTCCAATCACACACACACACGCGCGCGCGCGCTTACTTTTTAGACAACAAAAAAATACGTTGAAAATGTCTAGGAGTTGCATTGCAGCTTTGATTTATTTAATGCTTTATAAAATTACAAATATTCAAAGAGAATAACTTTAAAACTCCACATTTAAAGTCAAAGACAGGAGGCAAGGACAAAACGACCACTAAAATTCCATGCGTTACCAAATCCCTGCTCAAATTAAATATGTTGTCAAGATTTGATGTTTTCAGAAGGTCGGTAAAAACTTTTACATCAGCGAGACTAGAACAACGTATGCTAACCATTTCCATCAAATAAATCTTTCAAATACAGAAAAAGTAAATAACAGAATTTGCCTAAGTAAATTAGTTTCGCACTTGGATGCTGATAATTTAACTCAATTAGAAAGATTATTAATGTAATGATTAATATTATGTTAATAAGAATCGACATTTAATTGTACTTTGTTGTCTCTATTAGAAAAAGATGCCGCACAATATCTTCACAATATCGTAAGACATTCGGAATATCAAATAATATCTAAGATCTGTAACAATATTATTGGGCATTTTGCGTTAATAGAGATATCAAATTAAATGGAGAGCTATAATTTTATTCAAAGAATATGACGTCACATTGATGATATCAGGACATAAATCTTTTCCTTTTACCCACAGGGTTCAACCATTGCCCAAATTGATGAAGTTTATGACTACATGCTAAAGAGCAACTTGTTCTGAAGGTTTCTTAATGGAAAAAGCAAGGGCTATTTGAATATGAATTATGGACGGAAAAAAGATTAAATCTTGAATAATTATTGCTTTCACAGATCCCGTTCATCGAACAAACATATAGGAGTTGCGCGATCAGTTTATTTTTTTATTAGCATCAGCAATAGATATATAATGTTTCAAGAGGAATTAAAATTATTCGCGCAATAAAAAGATTTAATGTTTTCAGTTTTCTTTCTATTAGGACCAGAAATAGCATAGGAAAAATAAGCAGCAACTATAATAGGATCCACTCCCCTAGCTCAGTTTAGATAAGTTATATTAATGTTCCGTTTTAAAGCAACATTAAGGCTGTTTAGGAGCGGACATCGTAATTTTGAACCGCGGTCAGATGACAAGGATGGCACCTGAGATGCCACTCGCTCACTACCTTCCACACTATATCAGGGGTAAGTTTGGCCCCTACGGATTTAACATGACCCAGAAGGTTCTTCAATAGATTCAAGTCATGAATTTGAAACCCTTCGGTTCCGAAGGCCACCACGGCATAAAAATAAAGAATTGTAATAATCAAAGAATTCGAATTTGAAATGTTGAAGATTTTCAAATTCATCAGGTTTTAGAATTCCCTTAATCCAAAAACACACACCACATTTTTAAAATTAAGCCTGTCTGTAAGCAAGATAATTTATTATTGCAATAAAAATTTGCTACTCTATCTAGTTTTTGCCCCGAATCTGTAGATTTCTTTAGAATTTCGAACAAAATCCTTTCAGAAGAAATTTTTCCGTCCGAATGCAGTAGAATACGAAGAACAGCAGCAACAACAACAACAACAAAAGGTTAATAAAATTTGTAACAAAACTTTAAAAAATAGAGTGCAGTTTCGTATTCATTTTGGAGCCAAAGCCACCAACGGGACGACTTTTTTTTGTTTGTGAGCAAATCTACATGCATATGCATACGATGATTCAAAAAAGTAATCCTTTAGATAGATGGAATTGACATGTGACATTGTAATTGGGAGTCAATCTAATTTCAATGGGTGAACAAAAAAATATCCCAAATCATCATTAGTTTTTGTTTATTATTAAATAAAGCACAAAATTATCACATAAAATAACATCTGAGTAATTGTGGAGTTAGGACTTGTCCAAAATTTACAATTTTTATGCTGCAGGAGATGACCTAGGATGTGTTTCGGCTTTGTAGGAAATTACCCCTTTGGGTTTTATTCTACTTATTTTCAAAATAAATATTAAAAGAGACTGGACATTCTAAATAAAACCTAAAAAAAATTTACATAAAATATGTCGTAGCATGATATTTTTATGTGAATTATTATTCAGCTTATTGCTACTCAGTTTATTAAGTAGTGTTTTGGCAGTGTGACAACAAAACGGTACTTGATGCCAAAAGCTGTTGCTTGAGGTTAACCAATGCTTATGCTTTATCCTTACCCAGAGATAATTAAATTTACTTCTAGAGAAATAATAATCTACCTGTGTATAGAAATATTACAAGTTAATGCCAAATTGCATAAAGAAAGCTAATTGGAAAGAGTAGAAATGTTGTGTTTTCATTCAAAAAGCTATGAAAAAAACAAGCAGGCATTTTAATAAGAAAATATCACTTACTTATCGGATCCGCTGGATGCCAGGCTTCAATAAGGAAATTGAAGTTACCCTAAAATGTGAAAGATCATTACTAATCTGTTGACATAAAAAATAACATTCAATGAGACAGGCAATTTGTATATTTGGGAAAAAATAGCATGGGAACCTATACATGAGAGATTGTATTGTTCTTTATTTAGTGGGAAAGTTTTTTACCTGGCAAATAAATAACAAGCAATAATGAATGGTCAAAAAAGTGAAAATTCACTCTTTGAAAATTTTTTATATAGGAAATCAATAAATCGATTGGTGAGTTTACAGAAGGAAATGGCGGAGAGCTTCACAAAGTTTCGAAAAACATTTCATTAGAATAATATCATTTGGAGCGATCGCAAGCAAGTTCATTTGGGGGGTGGGGGTATATCAAGCTTATATGGAAATTCTGCCAAGAAAATTTTACTGTACTATTAAAACAGTGGCTTTTTTTTGTCCGAAATAGCTTTCGGGATTACATATTCATCAAAAAGTTTTTGTTTCAATCTCGTTAAACAAACAAAAAAATGCATTAATAAATAATGAATAAAAACATTCTATAATAACTATTTCGGCTAATTTTCAAAATAGTCCTATGGCAAATTTCTCCTAGAAGACAATGAAGAAATTAAATAAAGGAGTTTTAAAATTCACATGAATTTATGAACTGTTGAAGTAGTTCGAGAAAAATATATTCATTAAACCATATCATAAGTATTATATATTTACGCATTTACTATACTAGCCGATAATGCACAAATCCATACAGACGGGTCTTCGAAAAAATATAAATTCCCATAATCATTTGTTAAGCCCTTCACTTCCATTTTCGAGATATCTTGAAGGGAATTTCTGTAAATTAACGTATCTAATTAAGCTCACTGCCAATGAATGTGTTAAAAACAATATCTAAGTTATTATCAATTTTGTCGATTAAAGTATTGCGTAGCTCACCAAAGCTTGTTTAATTTTTTTTGGTGAGACTCTGTTTTTTTAGAGTAGTATATTTTAATCATTTTCTTAAGCAAAGATCTTTTTCTCAGAAAAAAATGATTAGTCAGATAAATGTTGAAGTAATTCAAAATTTGATTAATATTAATAATAATAATAATTTTTTAAAAAATTTGAAGCAAATTAAGTTTAAAAGATTCTAATGAATCTTAATTCTGAAATATTTATGTTAAAAAAATGAATAAATACACACAAATAAATGATTTTATTTACAAATGAATCTTCAAATGAAACTTCATGACTTGGATGGTATGTTTTTTAAGGCTATTTAAAATCACACAGTTTGAAAGCATCTTGGTTTTATTGCAGAAGAATGGCATTTTAATTTTTTAATTTGCACTTTACTTTAGAAAAAATTTGAAATTATTCATACTTCCCACATATTACTGATTATTTTTATAAAACAATTTTTTTAAATCATCTGAAATACAATTAGGGAACTGAAAACTTAAGAAGGGCAGTCTAAAGAAGAGCCTTATTGTCTAAAAATCAAAGAATAAAACAGATGCAGAGCTTCCTGGTAAAACGGATAGCTAGAACAACGATTATTTTAATTATATTTTACGAGTCTGGAAGTCAACGATTGATTTTTTTATTTTTTACATTCATAAATGCTAAAAATACCCGCTCAACTGATTTGCATCAGCAAATGAAGCCATCTTCGCACGGCCACCACTAATTAGCAACTGCCGCGGAATTATACACTCCCCGATGAGGCTCATTTATCAGTAGCAGCAGAATGTTCTTCCGCAGTCGATGACAAGTGGACATGCAGTTTATTTCCCTTTCTGATAAATGCAAATAAGTTGAGCCCGAAGCTGCCATTTTGCAGCAGTTAACAATTTTATATTAGTCAAATCGTTATGCTGCAAGAAGATGAAGATGCATCCAGTGTCATGAGAGTGAATAAATGTTAAGAAAATCAATTGCGCCGCCTTCTTTCGGGAAGGTAAGAATACAGTATTTGTCTGTCCCATTGCTAATATGGATCATATTCCACAATATTATGCAATATTGCTAATGTTGATCATATTCCACAATATTATACAATATTGCTAATGTCGATCATATT
>JAOUZG010002851.1:7202814-7258928 GCA_026289955.1 Argiope argentata | reverse complement strand
GATCATATTCCACAATATTATACAATATTGCTAATGTTGATCATATTCCACAATATTATACAATATTGCTAATGTTGATCATATTCCACAATATTATACAATATTGCTAATGTTGATCATATTCCCCAATTTTATACAATATTGTTGATATTGATCACATTTTACAATATTGCTTGTATTAATCACATTTCGCAATATCTTACAATATTGCTCAAGACCATCTCGCAGCATCACCAAATACATCTTCACTGGTTGCCATCAAATGTAGATATCCATGGCAACGAAACGGTAGATAAACTTGCAAAAGAGAGTTGCTTTCAACATACCCCCCTCCTTTCTACCAAACTGACCTATCTTCAGCTTTTCTCCATCAAAAAATCTGCCATCAGAGAAGACTGGCTGATTCCTCCATCAAACAACTGTTACAAGGGGCTTAACCCAGGTTTCTCTCTTTCCATTTGAGGGGATAGGTCATCCCATACTTGCATTTCGCGACTTGCCAGTGGACATTTTAAATGTCTTAAATTCTCTGGGCGAAAGAAATTCTTTCTCTTTTGTCCTAAATGCCGACTCTTCCAGGCCACTCCCTCTCACATCCTTGATCTCAGTGTAGGGGATATTTATTCATCTCCTTGGACAGTCACCGACCATCTCAAAGGCAACGGTTTATTTCATCTGGTCTGACAGAGTCGGACCATGATGGAGATAAGAAGATATTTCCCAATATTATATAATATTGCTAATATTGATTAATGTCATGCAATATTGTACAGTATTTAAGTGCCACGCAACTCACCGGCCATTTGAATGGGAGATCGAAGACCATATTATCCTGTTTGCTGATGTCGTAGGAAGACGCGGTGCCGTTCTTGGAAAGGAGGGTGGTCTGCATCTCGAAGTAGGGGCAGTGGTTGCTCGGCTGCTCCTGGTAGTTCTGGAAGCAGAAGTGCAGGTAGACTGAACAATCGCCCGGGCAAGAGGCGTCTGCCCGAGGTGGAAGACCACTGCAACAGCCAACTCCAGTGATCTCTCGGCCGTCAGAATTCTCCAAAGACTCCAGAATCAACTCGAAGAGGGCCCCGTTACACTGTACCTGGAAGACGAGCAAATCGTAAGAATAGTGTTCGAAGTCATATTATACATCGTTATTACCAAGTTTTTCAAATTGTGATAAATTCAATAAATCAGGCCATTCTGACTTTTTTATCATAGAGAACAACATAACATATCGGTTATGCAATCAAAGCAAACTATTATTATTGCTGATTGTAATTCAGCTCAGTGATATAACAAGGATGAAAGGTACCACGGGGATATATATAAATTCGTTTGATCTAAACTCTAAAAAAAGAAAAGGCACCCTTTTCAATGCCTCCCTAGATTTGACCAGGAGGCATTTCCATCCCATTTCCCTATGCTCACTATACCACAGCTAATGTGCAATTTACGATTCAAATTTGAACCGATTCCAAGTCATTATATAACAATTTATTAAGGATTCAATAGTTAAATGTAAGAAGATGCCTGAAAAGAATTTCCTTTTAATTCGGAAAAATTAGTTGCAGTATTACATGAATATTTTATGCTTGATCTCAGAATGCCTAAATTTGTTGTTTAGAGATTATTTATTATTCAATTAAAAGGTGCACATAAAAATATATTCTGGTGGAAATAAAATTTAGATTGTTTCACAATTTGACGGAATGTAATCTGATACAATCGAAGTTCAAAATAAAGCATACAAGATCATTTTTTTTTCTTTTCATAATTTCAGTGAAATGTATAAGTATTGCTAGAACTTATCCAAATTGCGAGAAAGAAATACGCTAAGAAGAGAAACTTCACAGACAAATTTGAGCATATAATAGGCTTTTAGGGTTATTACTTAGTTCGGATTAATGCCAGTTTCAAGAGATAGCACAAATTCTATCTCGATATTTCTTTAGGTACATATCAAATAATGGGTAGGCTTAGTTGAAAGCTTCTTTTTGGCTTATGGGCATAAATCTCTGATATCTCTTATTACATTTGAATAGTTGCAGGGCTAATTTGATAGTGATTTAATGAATAATTTATAGTTATTTTTTTTACTTTTGTAACAAATATGTATATCATATCAATAAAAATGTTCAGTAGAACTGGTAACCACCAGATTATTATATTTAAGAATTTTAAAAAATTTAACCAGAAATTCTAAAACTAAATTATAAAAATAATGTTTAAAAAGCCTTGTTTTAATGAAAAAAAATTACTTTTTAATCCTTTGGGCCTGTTTATTAACCAAAAAATAAATACATGCAATTGTTTTAAGTTGAATTTTCTTGAAAAATGAATCTACATCACTTTAACATTCTGTAGATATTTTTAACAATTAAAATTAAAATAATAATAATAAATGTCAGAATGATTCATCGTTTTGAATGGTGATTGAGAGAAAGCATTCGAGCACAAAGGGTTAAAAACGTTAGATTTTAGAATACTAAATGCAATTTCAAAGTTGGGCGGAGAATAAGTAGTTGAAAGTACGTACGGATTTTTTGCATCTAATGACCATTGACCATCATAGTGAATGGCACTCACACCATAACTAAAAATTTTTTTTACTCCTTCGTTACAATTGATTTTAAAAGGGGGTAAAAACGCACAAAGGATTTGCCTCCATGATGCTTCATAAAGTGGGTACTCGGGGACATATACTGGGTGTTCCTGAAGTCTGGGGCCAAACCTTAACGGTAAGTTAAATACATATAAAGAAGTATTTTTTGTATAGCAGTATCGTATCGTAAATGAAAAGTGTAGGCGGAACAAGTAAGTGTAAGTATGTGCTAGCAAGGAGGAAAAATGTAGTGTTTACCAGGCTTTCAATAATTTGGATAAAAACTTCATTGCAGAACTTTCAATCGTCGCTGCCATTGCACATGGAATACCTAGCATCTTCGAAAGAATACACGTTACTTACTTGTTAGACGTTAATAAATTTGTATCAATGATGGTAGTGGCACATTTGTACACTTACTGCAAGTAAAGAGCTTTCTCTTCGTTTCCTTTACATTTCTTGTTCCAACGAAACTTTTAATTTTTGACCCCACACTGTTATGTAAAAAATGCTTCTTTATACTTAATTTACATACCCTTAAAAGCTTGGACTATGACTTCAGGAGCACCCTGAATATTTATTTTTGCTTACACCGTGCGAGTTTCTCATGAGAAATCCGTTTTCTTTGAGGGGTTAACTGACAGAGAAGGCAGCCCCAAACCTACTCATTAGTTAGTCATGCAATTTTTCCAGCTTTCGGTGGTATAACACTGATACGAAATTACAGTGAGATTTACAACTCAACTCTATTTGATTAACAAAGCAATTAATATCCCCCCGCATGCACCTGTAATTAAAATTTCCCTTCCCATCGTGACGCTCCCTCAGAGGCGCCTTGGGTTAGTAAACACACTCACTTGCTCACTCACTCCGATCCAACAAGTGTCTTCTCATTCCTCCTGGCTCTTTTGGATCATTTCATTCTAATTGCCCGTGCAGTGTGAAGATATTTAGTGATTGTTGATCGATGGGAAAATATCGGAGAGGGGGGATGGAAGATGGCAAAATTATTCTGCTGAGCAGATAAGTAATGATGATCCATGGACAAATGGCAGGGTATAATTTACAAACCTCACCGGGTTGTTTTTTTATTATTACCCTTTTTGGTTAGAGACCGGTTTCGGTTCTCACGCTGTCTTTGACAATTTTCAATAACGTGAGGGAACAGGTGTAACTTCTTTTTTTATATACATTTCCTTCCCCTCTTTTCTCTATTTCCCCCACTTTCGATGTCAAGAGACAAATGCAATTTATTTCCCAGTAGGACATCATAAAACTTAATTAGGAGCATTTTATGGTTGAAGATTTCATGCTTTTTCATAGAGGTTGAAATATATTGATTTTTTTTAAATGGGTATAATTTGTCTTTAAGTTCTTATGTAGGCAGTTTGTAACTTCGGACATTAAATTTATGTACCCGATGTCTAATGAATGCTTAATCATAGCTTTTGTTTTATACAATTTAACGACTCATTTACATATTTAGTGATTAATTAATGCATAATTGTAGATAAGGAAGATAACCATTCACCGTTAGGAAAATGTAGCAAACATTTAATTAAATAATATCAGTATAATTGAATTTAAAAATTATTACATGATTGATTAAATTAGGTGCAATAATAGCCGCTGAAGTTAAATTAAGTACACTCATGAAGTCAGTTATAAATGGAAGAGGATGCGATTGTTAAATTAACGCGATTGATTAAATTAATGAAATGTGATTAACTGATTCCATTTCTCATATCCACGCTTCAAAAAGAGTGTACGATGGTGATCACGTTATAGAATATTTGGCTCATGACTCAATGATCCCAGGTTCCAGACTCGTTTCCTTGGACGGCCCCAATATATACGAGTCTGGCACATGTTAAATTCGCTACGGTGGCAAGATAGGAAGATCTGGATCATGTACCATCTTACTATGTTTCAGTTTTACTAGGTTACTTTATTAAACAGTCCTTATGGCACTTCAAAACAATATATTTAGATGATTAAAAGCCTTTAATTCCATTATAAGCAAAATGTCAAGGCAAGATATAACAGAAAGTTACAAGGCTGTAGTTTTTTGGGAAGAGTATCGTTGATTTAAGTTTAATGTAGTTATATTAGCATCTCGTTTTAAAGCAGCACAAGCACTCTTTTGAGATGGATCTCTTAATTTGATATCAGATTACGAGGATGACACCTGAACCAGCATCTCTCTTTTCTAACTTCAGCCCCACATCAGCAGGTTGGACATTTGGATAAGCACCAAACTCGCTTAAACGGCGATTCTTTAATGAAATCGGGTCTTGAGCGTGGAACCTTCTTGTCTTAAAGCCCAGACCTTATCATCAGACTACCGTGTTCTTCGTATTGTAATTTTAAACCGTTGGGAGACAACGAGAATGAGACATGGGTTTTCCGCTCACCCTTACTTCACGTATTCATTTTAGTAAATGAAAAGCCTTCCGCGTAACAAAATTGGTCAAAGTACAACATTCACATTGTGATTCCTCAAAATAGAAAAAAAAATCGATAACTAATCTCAGTTGGATGCATTACTTAATAATAAGTTTTCGTCATTCTTTTGGTAATACTAGTTTACAGCGTATGAAAGGCACTTTTGACCTTGACCAATAGTTCCCCCCTCCCGTTCTTTTGCAATGGATACATTATTAATAAAGCAAAAATCACACCGCCGCTGTTCAATCAGTCCAAATGCTATTATCGTTTCCCCGGCATCCACGGAACACACCTCCATTCATAACTAACTGCGCTGGCTTAGATACTGCTTTCAATACGCATCGCTGCTTCCCTTCGCAGCAAGAAAACCACATCCTTTCATTCATTCATTTTGTCCTCTCATTCATTTTCTCGTGTTTTTTCCACGGCCAATGATAACACGCCCGTCTGAGATAGTATGCATGCTTGCAACCAATATAAACACAATAAAAGAACCGTGATATCAAGGTGACAGTGATAATAAAAGAAAATGTTATACATTTTTTTCGTGATTTTTATCGAGAAAGACCCCCCCCCCCATCTATATTTATGTAGTGAAAGTCAATAGTAAATTCTATTATTTGTATACATGATCAGGTAGCAAATTTCATCGTGAAATAAATAATTTAAGATTTTAAAAATGAGATGGATGAATATTTTGCTTTGTTTTCTCTCAAAAAATGTTTGATTCCGATAAATTTCAAAAGTAATTTTTTAAAAAAATTCTGTCAATTTTGAAATCACGAACTGTGCATAAAATACTTACTTTAAACAAAGATTTCGGCAGACACACAGAAAAGTGCTTTTAATCCCTCCTTCACGAACAAGGGTTTTCTGTTCTTGTTTTCTTTTACGGTTAACATAGCACCAATCAGATAGTAAAAGTTAGGGTATCAAAAAGTCCATTGGGTTGAAACCCACCTGTCAGTTGTTTTCCTATCGCCAACGGAAGCCAAATCGCCAATTCATCACTGACACCATAGCAATTCATTACCTTTCCATTGCACTGCTTACTTTAACAGCGTTCTTGCCTTTTGATATTAATGACTGGGCATCCATCAGCAATATCAAGAAATGACTAGTGGATTTCAATCAAATATAACTTTTGACATATGAGCGTTATACATTTGAGTGATCATGATTAGCTATTAAGCATGCTTCAATTTAACGACATGATAGACTAAGGTTATCTAGAAAGTTATCAGAGACCACTTAGATTAGTTAAGAAAATATCTTTCCAATGGTACAATTTAATTTACAAAGCTACAGCTTCTAATAGTATTGCAACTTTATATGTCATAATAAAAAGGCCATGTAGGGTTTACTGACGGAACAAAATAAGAAAATAATTTTAGACGGTTTTTTTTATCTTACAATGAAATAATTTTTTTACTGAATTCGATATTACATAAAAATATTCAGTCGAAACTATTTTTCCACGGTCAGCTTTTAATAAAATGCGGTACACAAAGTCATAGTTAGCATTTCTCTCAATAGAAGATATTAATTAAAATATGTTTTGGTCAAAACTAAAGTACTATTCAAATAAGTTAAATAAAGTAAAACTGAAAGCTTGAAACGTTAAGATAATAGAAAATCTTCACTATTACAAACATATACACATATATTTGAAAATATTTTTTTGCCTTTTATATAATTGATATGAAATTACTCATTAACTATAGCTCAATTCTGAAGTGATCAAATTATTCCAACTTTTTATTGAGGAGTTTTTGAATAAAATATTAAGAAATGTCCATTGTTTCCCTTTAAATTACACTATTGGTATTAAAAAACTAAAAAAGATTAATTTGATTAAATTTTAAAAAATTAAATTCTTCGTCCTATCTTTGACAATTTAGTGAATGTAGTCAACCGATAAAAGAACGTATTAATTTTGAATACAATATAATTTCCTGTAATAACTCAAATTACATTACCGTTCATCTAAATAATGCTCAAAAGTGCTGAATTTAGTGATATAATAATAACGCAATAAGACTATGTGCCACATAGGATATATTTCCTCCCCCCTCCTATTTCATCGGTGATTTTGACAATATATACAGCGTCTGAATAATGGAATTATTTTTGTCTCTTTATAGAATTTAACTCCAAAAAGTGCCTTAAGGGCACTAACGTTTTACTTTCGCTACACCTTTTAAATTATAGTTTGTTTTATTGGTTATATTAATGACCCCTTTTGCAACTCAGGCTATCTAGGGACGAATCTAAAGATTTTGATCCGGCATTTCTGCATTTGATCCGGCATTGTCAAATCTAATGTGAAACAGAACTGGTTGCATGATGGATAGTTAGTGGAATCGGGTTTCGACCCTGGCACTCTGTCCCTTTGCTGAGAACTCATCGGTAGGTTTGCTATGGTCTCCAGCATTTCCTCCCACGGTAT
Organism: Argiope argentata; assembly: GCA_026289955.1. Classification (NCBI taxonomy): domain Eukaryota; kingdom Metazoa; phylum Arthropoda; class Arachnida; order Araneae; family Araneidae; genus Argiope; species Argiope argentata. The sequence goes on along the minus strand of JAOUZG010002851.1, from coordinate 7,251,435 downwards.
CCCTATTCCATTTGCGTTGGTCACTACATCACAGATATTTTTCACTCTTTTATTCCATTTAATTAGATGTGTCGATTTAAGAACTGGATACGCTTTTATTTTGTATTTAACCCTTTGACTAGTAGCTGTTATAAGTTGAAGGGATTCGCGTCAGTGGCAGTGCTGATAATGCTAGAATTGCTAATGACTGATGTGCACTTAGACCACACCGATGGTTTTTGTTGGACGCATATATGCACCCATGGCATTCGGAAGACTAAGCACCCTTCCCCCTCCCCTGCTTAAGGATGGGTCTCGAGAAAAAAGTTGCGAAAGATGCAATGATGGATTTCGTGTGCGGAGGTGTATCCTGCCATGATGGTTTCCAGTTGTTTATTTTGCTCGAATCATGATATATTATTACTTATAATATACGTATCAGCGTTTTCATGCTTGCTCCTATGAGTCTGGTCCATATATGTGTGAGTCTGTAGTAAAAGGCGTTTAAACGCTAATGGTGAGTCACTGTATTCTTCGGTAACCCAAGACGATATATTCTTTCTTCAATACTAGGAATGTCCCAGATTAAAAAAATTTTAAAATCTGAAATTATTTAATCTTTAACAACTTGGATATTACAACTGAGAGCACTATCAAAGAGCTACATGGGAGAAGATAATAAGCTCCGGGACGAGAGATACTCTGCTATAATCCAATACAATTCAAACAAAGTCGATAAAGAAACGTGGAAAAGGTCAAAAAGTTGACGTTAAATAGGTCACGAGGGATGTAGGCTTAACGAGAAAGTCAACTATTAGATAAGCTGATTTATTACTTCATGTTTACAAGAAGTAACTGCACTCAACCTGCGTTTCTTTTCTTTTATAGATTTGAAAATCAGGTTTCACTAATGAATTCTTGATGGCTTAGTTATCGCAGAAATTTATTTTTTTTTGCTTCTGCTTATCGGAGTTAGTTCTGAATGACGCTATTATTGAGAGTATAATTAATTCTTAGTAAGAATCGCAACCTTGGTTATTTTGAATGTTAGTAAGATATTGCAGGAAATTATTAATGTTTCGATTGTTATTTATAAACGGGTTACTTTCCCCATAATAACCGCATTTACAGCTGAGAAAAGAAACATTAACTTGCAATGAACCACTATGAATATATGTATTTTTTAAACCCGATCATGAAGAAACATATTGCTTTCTTACACTTTCGATTTAAAGTGACGCAAACTGCAGCAAAGACAATTGATTCAGCCATTCATTAACAACTTTTCACACTATGTTCTAAGATATTCATATAAAAATATTCATTCAATCATTATTTTACTAACTGTTTGAACTGAAAATTTCTGAAACGGAAATTTACATATAAATGCGTGGAATACTGATACTTACGTGCTCAAACATGTAGAATGCTGGCATTTACTGCGCTCTGATGTGAAGATTAAAATAAAAAAAGTAATATTTTTTTTTAAGTCAGTTCTTACTTAGGTCAATAAAGAATTTTCATTTTTATTACTTTTTATTAATAATTACAATTAATGTAAGTAATTTAATCAAAAATGATTGATTTTTTCAAGAATAAAAATCGCATTCTTCTCCTTCACGTGAAAAATACAGAATGTCCTCGTATTTTACCAATTGAGCTATTGCATATTGTTTTCAAATTTTCCTTAAAAACTGCTGAAATTGTATTTAAAAAGTATTAAAATGAATTAAATTGAATGAATGAATTAATGTTTGAAAAAACCATATTAACATCGAATGTCATTCATTACAAGCTTAAAAAATGAACTTGAATTTGAGTGGATGAATAAAAAGTATTTTATTAAAGATTGAAAATTTGAGCTAGATATCTATAGGGAGAGTGTGAAATAATAGTAGGATTTAAAAAAACCAGAAGAGAATTTAAATATAAGTTTAAGAAGGCATAAACAAATTAAGATTGGTGGCCGATTGCAGTTTGGCGATACTAGAATATCACTATTTATCAAGAAATTGATAAATATTTATCTTGAACACCTGTTAATAACTCTTGAAGAAATAAAAAGTTCAGTAAGGACAATATCCAGCATCTCTATTTATGACATAATTTTGATTTTAAGAGCTTTTTGAAGCTTTTAGGTATGTGTGTTTTTAATATTTCTCGAAATACCTATAAAATATCAAAGAATTTTCTAAAATAATTGAAGACTTCAAGATAAATATCAAATTTCAATTTATTTTTAGTTCATAAAATTTTTGGCTAAATCTAGTTAATATTCTAGTCAAGTGCATTGATGTATGCCTGTCACAAAACAAGCATAAGTACGCATATCTAACTGTACATTATCTAATGATGTGCTGTAAAATCTTACAAAACTAATAATGAATTACAAAGGTAAATTGGCCAGATACACATGAAATCTCTCACATGTCAATAAATTGATTCCAATAAAAATAAAACTTGGTCACATTTTAAAATTTTGATCTAAATAGATCATAAAATAATTTTTCCATAATGTATTTATAATATTAAAGGTCCAGGAAGGGAAAAAGTTGTTAACTGACTTTTTCTACCGGTATTTTGGTATTTTAAAATATATAAGCAACGGACAACAAGTGAATGAAATATTGCGGCAGTGTATGAAATATTTCGATTTTTAGAACCGATTTATTAGACTGACAGGTACACACATTTTATAGCAAATGGCACAATTCTAGAAATTCGATTCTTTATAGCTATCGGTTTAAAACGACATTTGAACTGCATTTGGGACACTCAAAGAAAAGATTTACGACGGATCGGTTGCAGAAATACATTGTTCTTGCCGAAATTCTTTTCATTGATCGTAAAAAGCAAATTCTTTTATTTTGTTGGGAAGAAATATAGAAAGTTATGATAAAACTATTTCTTTTAAAGTGCAAAGAGTGTTTCTGAAAAATTGTCCTTTGGTTTTCAGTAGACATAATAAAAAATTTGATACATTTTCTTTTAGAATAGTTTCCGTGAAAAATTGTGGCAATTTCTTAGTTTAAAAAGATTTTTTTTCTATAATTAAGTGTTATTAACTAAAACTATATATATCGTTCAAATTTTTCATCGTTTATAAAATACTTTTTATTCATCCTCCCAAGTTCCAATAAATTTTGTAAAACGACTATCTAGATGACACTTGATGTTGATACACGTTTTTCAAATATTAATTCATTAAATTGGCAAATTTTTATTTATTAATTAAAAACTGACTTTCCCACCAAAAATTTTCACTTCCCCACCGACAAATGAGTAACAATTCAGTTTGTTTTTTTTCCACATGCTATTGAGGTTAGGCTTAACATGTTTTCGATAGATTATTTTAAACGATTCTGTTTACTTTCTTAATGTTTATTGCATTTAAAATTCGATTTTCAATTAATCGATCTCTCTTATTTATTTTGAAGTGTTTTTTAATCAAAATAAAGCATAATAAAGGAACATAAAAATTTCTAATCTGTATTACGGTACCCTAACTGATGTAGAAAATTCACGCGTTTGCGTTTCTCGATTGGAGTTAAAAATTCCCGCAGACGCAGAATGTTCTGATTTATTTTCAACGAATACGGACTTGATTGTGTTTTGGCTAGGCATAATTTTTTGATCTATCGCTTATATTGATTGTAATTATTTAATAAAAAGCAATTAAAACAAAAAATTTCTCTGTTAAGTAGGAATTGGCATTTTTTAAATATTACTTGTTTATTTTGAAGTCTTAATAACTGACATTAATAATTTATCAAGATTAAGATGCATTATTAAGATTACCAAGGTTTAAATCTTGCCCGGTGATGAGCCTTAGGACTACCTCATAGCTCTCGCCTATGCAGTTGCAGCATTTAGATATACAAAATTTTCCGTGTACCTTTGGGAGAGTCAGAAGAGTCACTTATGATTTACAAAGCTTACTTATCCCACGGGGGAAGGTGAGATAATTAGGATACGAAAATGAGCTTTCTGTATTAAAAGTGGAACAATATTGCTATGGGGCTTAGTTACCTCCACTTTTTTAACGGGATGTCCTCTTACAAGAAGAGATTGTAGGACGTCTGGTTTTAACCATAATGTTAATACCCCCCCCTTCCCGACACCGAGATGATGATCACTCAAATATCTTCGGGTCTTAATCAAAGCGGAGATACTGCTGACGTGTTCGCTAAGCTTCTAAATTTTATATTTCAGAGAAAAGTGCATCTTTAAAACCTCTCAAATCATTTATATCCTATTTCTAACTACTTTGAAGGCAAACTATCGGTACTTTTAACTCAACCGGGCACAAACGAAAAATTGCCAAAAAAATTTGGGTGAATTCTACATTATTTGGCGATTTTTCGCTTGCACCCGGCGGACGGAAAAGGACCAAAGTATCTGGTTCATTATTTTTAACATGGGTACTGAAAAAGACTTTACATAACATATAAGACAATACATAAACTTTTAGACTGGCTTTAATAGTTTAGCAATTTCATTGGTAAGTAATTTTGACGCTTTTAATATTTCATCATCAGGTTATCTAAGAATTTCAAGATAATTAATAACAGTTGCTTATTATATTCAGAATATTGCATTTATGCCAAGTAATTCACGAAATAAAACTTTTTCATTTGTATTAAATCAGGGGAGCGTTTGGGAACTAATCGACGATACCTCTTTTCTTTCAACTTCCAGTATTGAGTAATTTTTATTCATTTTATTCTATTTGTGGAAATGAGGGGAAAGGCAACAAAAATCTCTTTTGCTGAAAATTTTTAACATTTAACGTCTTAAATCAATTGTGCTTATGTCTGTAAAATTTCGCTGATTTGGGGGAAGGGGGGAGGTTGCTAGAAATATTCACAATAAAGGTTGTGCCCCCCAAAAATGTGGAATGCGGGGAAGGCAACGACCAGCCTTAATATGTAAAATATATTTATTAGGATTAGAAGGACAAAGCTTTACTAAACTAACATAAAACACAAAAAAAGATTCATGTGTGTGAACAGCAGCCATACCCTATCACTGGCAAGCTCTCGTCTACCACTTATGGCGGAAAGGCATCATGTGATCAATGACACAACATGGCCAACATGGCGCAATACAGGATATGAGGTCTGTTAGCAGTTAATACAAATATACATATATAACACTAACATTAGCATAAGTGCCTCAGAAATAGCTATTACTACTTACTTTGATGTTTCTAATGGCACTTGCCATGGATAAGCTCGCTGACGCAGTCAGCGGTTTTAAGCCGATGGTGTGTCTCTTGTTTTTCAAGTAATGCCAACTAGTGCCAAAAGTACGTTTTAACTAATCACGCATCACATTTGCTTGCACAGCCCCTTTTTACAGGGGGGGGCGGTTAGGGTACATTCACACATTTCACAGGTAGAACAGATAAAGAACAACTATGCCCGAATCGCTACTCTAACCCAGGACATCCAGATCACGGGAAAGACGCGCTAACCCTGTGCCAGGACGTCGGCATTACTTATTCTAAATGGCAGCCGTAAAATGTTTTTAAAAAAATCACTGTACTAAATTTTCAGACTGATTCACTGAATGCTTTTACAGCTACATAGTGATAATAATTTTAAACTTCTAAAACATGGGTTGACGCTGATCACAAAAGGCGGCTAGTTCTCTAAATAAGTAGTCCATGTCGTAAATTCCACTAAATTGACAAAATATTTAAGTACGAATTCCTTTCAAGAGTGTTTCGATATTCCGCATACAGAAAAAAAAAGCAATTTAAACAATGTAGTAATACAATAACAAACGTTTAAGCATAATCTATATTAGAAATTAAAATTCAAAATTTTATTTTTTTAATCACAAAGCAGCATATTTTTTAGAGCTTTAAAACAAAATATGTTTAAAAAGTTAATTAATTAGGGATATTAGAAAAATGTTCAGGCATTTAGACAATACTAATTTAGAGATATTTTGAGTATATTGTTCATGTAAATTAATTGAAAGACAGGTAAATATCCCTAGTAGCACACAAATACTGAACAATACGGCATTGATACATGTTCGCAATATTGTAGAATATTGATTAACATTATAAAATATCGCACAATATTATTCAATATTGTGTTTCAGGCTGTGCCACCGGGGATACTTAGGAAATGTTGCATCTATCTCAAAATTCTAGTGAGGTTCTAGGCAGTTACCTACTTTTGCCTATGTGATAACATGCTCTAGCCATGAAACAAAACTTCGACAAACTGAGCTTGTAGTCACTCGACGAAGTAACCTCTTCCCATTCATTTGAAGATAAGATTACAGAACAATTTAACCCCTTTTTATTGAATAAAACATCCAACAAAGAAATTCCAACTATGAATTTTTTCCTTCGAACAATTATTTACCAGCTTTGCACAATCGCTTTATTGCAAAACAGCCCAAAATAGCAGCCAGCAAGTGAAACAATGTAAAAGCCAGCAATCGGGGAAAATGTAAGCTGGATACGTGACAGAAATTACGCGTGCCTCCTTAGTGAATGAATTGGTAGGAACGTGGGTGTTGGAAAGCGAGTTCGGAGGCATGTTTGCAGGCACTGGACAATGAACCAATAAACAATTCTGAACGACGACGTCTGCAAACACAGCCTGCATGACGTTAGCCGCCGAGCACATCGTCGTACGATAAATGATGTAGCATCTATTAACGGCCTGGGAAACATTCCCAACTTAATATCTGTGAGTGAACAATATGCAATCTGGAAACCGCTGAGAAAATAGCTCGTTTAAATTGATTTATAATATCTGTGCTGTTAGACTTTTTAAAGATTTTATTACAATTTAGAAAGAAGCGTGTGGAAAATTATTAGAAAGGATTAAGCCTCTGGCTGAGTAGTTCTTTAAAATCACTATCTAGATTTGCAAATAATTTCAAATATTTTTCAAAAAAGAAAAAAAAATCAATTGATACTATATATTACACGATAACGATAAAATAAAAATCTGTAATCTTAAAAATAAACACACTATATAAAGTAATTTTTTTTCTTAACAACTGAAGACAATAGTGATGAAGCCGAAAAGAAATTCAAACACTACTTTCCACATTAAGGTATAAAACAAATGGAGTAAATACCTATATTTCTAATTTAAGAATGAAAACATGATAGTGCAGAAAATAGTGTTAAGAGGCTGTTAGTAAGACGCCTTCACGAAGTATAGAATAATGTTTGCGATTTCCCAACATTTGCAATTTTGATACTTATAACATTTACCATTTCTTTTTTAAGTCTTCAATTCTGTTCGAAAAACTAAGAATAAATCCATTTTTCTTTCCATTAGAACAAGCAATAGCATAGGGAAAATAAACTGCAAATATAATATGATCTTCTTCCCTAGTTCAGTTTAGTTATATTAACGTCCGGTTTTAAAGCATCACAAGGGCTATTTTGGGACAGACCTCGTAATTTAGAGCTGCTGTCAGGTGCCGGAGCTGGCATCGCCCCCAGTCCACGCCACACGACGCCAGCAGGAGGACTTTTGGATCTAGATGGATTTAAAGCGCGCCAATCTTGCTTACACGACGTTTCTTGGATGGAATCGGGTCTCGAGCCTGATGCCCACCTGTTCCAAAGTCGAGACCTTACCACCGGGCCACCGCCCCTCCCCCCTACTTCACATCAATGACTTATCAAGTATAATTTCTATCCGCGATGTTTAATTTTTCGTTTCATTATAAGAATTGGCTTTAAAAAGTGATATAAATAACACCAGGCTTTTGATTGCCTGGCGTCCTCTAAGACTTCTGCTGGGATATCTACATTCCTCTTTTCCTTCCACGCTATACCAAAGAAGAGAATTAGGACTCTTGAGTACAGGACACATGGGTCATTAACGTCTAATCAATAATCCGTAACCGTGAAAGGGTTAGGAAGTGATTAGTACAGACTTGTTACATTTTATAGTTGTTGGCGAGAGTATTTGCTGAGGGATGCAGAGAAAAAAAATATTGATTTTTGAACTAAAAAGATTAAATAGGAAAGACACTCAACAAGAATGTGTGATAATTAAACCATTGAGATCTTTTGAGCTAAACCATTTGATATCGGAAAAAGAGGGAAGCCGAAAATTAGGTGGACTGATTGTCTGGAATAAGACGACAAAATGGAAAACATGTCAAGAAAAGAACGACATGAGATATTATCCTGAGTGTGCCAAAGACTATTTTGAACTGTCGTGCCAGCGAATAAGATTTGAACTAAATTTTGACGCTTAAACATAAAAAAGAATCGTTTCAATTATTTGTAATGATGCATAATAATTCACTGAGATTAAAATTTATAAATGATTTTCTCAACTATCAACTTCTAAACGATCCGCCAAAGCAGCTCTCCAACCAGCTGAACAAATCATCCCCATTCAGAGAGGCTCGGCGAATGAATGCGAACTCGTTAGAAGTGATGCCGAGGATCTCCTCAAGAGAGATACATTGTACATCTATTAGCTCATCGCGAGATAATGAAGAGGAGGAAAGTGGGGGGAAACCTAAAGGTCAACAATCACCATCGGATCTCCGCTGATGGTTTTCGCGGCGTGTAATTGCCGACACATTAAATCGATGGACGAAACCTGTTCTTACACAAACCACCAATGCGCGGTAGTATCAATGGGCGGGTCATCTTTCTCATGTTAGTGGGGATGGGTAGGCATCAAGTTAAATCGAAGATCTTTCCTATCGAACAGAGATAAATTATAGAAGGAATTCGATTATATACATAGTATCACTGTAGCCGATACATTTTATATATCAAATGCAATAGTGAATACAGGTAGTATAAATCAAATTGGCGGTTATCATTTTCAGCCCATTTGTTTTAAGTTTCACTCATATTTTATTTTTATTATATTCTTATGTCTGCTCTTATATGTGTGGAAATTTTTTTAAAAGAAAGGTTGATTAATTTTGAAAAATATATGAAATGTCTATGTAATAATAGTAATAAATGATGCAATAAAAATTATTTTTGTGGACTGCAAATTACTTTTACTGATCTTGATCCTAACTCATTTCAGCTAAAAGGATATTTAAATATAATAAACAGTCGAAGAATTAAAAATTTGTTCACGAAATTTAATTTATTTATGTAAATCAAAGAAGCATGCATAATAATAATGCAATGCTGTTAAATGCAGGTAAAATATGTATATAAGCTATTGCCTACGCGATTTCGAGCTTCAATTATTGTTGTCTAATTATTGTGTGTGTGTGTGTGTTAGCAGTATCCTCACGGCGTTGCCCGTTGCATAGCATCTAAGAAGAAAAATAAGCTTTAAATTTAAGTCTAGCCTCTACCCAATATGACAGGGGCATGTTAAACAACATCAAACAAACATAAAATATTTAGAAATTATCAAAAATAGCTACCAAACAATTTTTTGTTGCACACGTTCAGAAATATTTAGGTTGTTAAAGGTAAAAATAGGATATGTCAGTAGATGAAAAAAAGTAATCATTTCGCTCCTTAGATCGATCTCGATCTCGGCAACTCAGTTACAATACGATTTAAAGAAAGACGGTTATTTCGCTCATCAAAAGACTCACTTTTCCCCCCTAAGTTCGTATGTTAATTCTCTGATAATCGCTAATAGGGCATTTTTTTCCTCTTCCAGCCAATTTTGAAGTTGCTTTTTTGGGGAGCATAATGAGTTTTGAGTCGATGTTTAAAATCAGACATAAACAAAGAAATGTATCGCGTATGCAAATCACAGCTCTTGCTGTTTGCACATGCGCATAAAACTCCCTTTTTTTTATTTTGATATGACTTTAATAAATTAAACCTTTTCCAATAAATGAACTACAAACTGGTATAAATATCTCCAATATCTGTTTCTCTATTTCTCGAGTTTTTATGGTTCAAACATACAAACGCTTTCTGGAGACTTCATTTTATACTACGTATGGATAAAAAAATCACTTAGTGTTCGCTAACCTAGAAATATTTCAGAATAGGTCTGTGGTTTATCTAAGTAGATTGTCTCTCATCATCCTCATTGGCAGTGCTCATTAGAATCTCCATTGGCACCTCCGTTGGAGCTGGATATCCTGCGACACACAATGGCCGGCGGCGGATTAACCGGCAAGTGGCCAATTTTTCACACGGAAGACCTCTTCCACATACTGGTAATGAGGATATAACGGCGGGCTGTTGCGGGAAAAAAGAGCAACGCAGCCTTTTGTTGACAAATTGGCCACTCTTTTTATTCTTCCCCGACCGTTTTCCTGGCGGAATTCTTCTGAATCGCGGCGGAAGTGGATAGCCGGAAATAGAGTACCGCTAGAACTTTTTTGTAACTCCCCTGTATATAGTAAACAAATACAAAGATACTGCGTAGAAGGACACGGCTTTCGAGGTCTTTTGTTGGGAGCATTTTTTCCGCGAAGCAAGCGAGCACTTCAATTTAAATATCGACCGCGGGGGAAATGAAAAAATGGAACCTCCTGTGGGCATTTAATGTCACTTCCGGACATTGTGATTGGGTAAGGTTTGATCAATCATGTTTGATGAAAGGATTGAAAGTGTGTGTGGACACTCCCCTCCCCCCTTTCCTTGCTTCAAACTGAGAATCCAGTGAATGAATTTGGATTTCGATAGTGAGAAAGCCAGATATGGTCATGTGGCGCGAAAAACATGCGATTACTTAATAGAGTTCAGCATCAAGAAAAGTGCCGAGATAAATTCACCTCAACATTGAATAGTATTCGCTATTTGTCCGTTAAAAATTTGTAAAACCCAATATGGAATTATTTTTTTTAATGTTAAGGTCTAAAGCCGTGAAGCTATTAATATTGTTGATTTATTCGGATCAATATATCTATTGGACACGAAAATACAACTATTTTGAAACGGAACTCGAAATTTCAAACATTGGACAGATATTTTGAGAAAGGTATTGGAATCCACACCAGATATTTCAAAAAATTTTTAAATTCTTATTGTTGAGACCAAATGATCGTTCTTAAAAAGCAACACGGTATTCAAAGTACCAACGTATAAATTTGAGCGATACATTAAAATCTAAAATTTTACATAATCATAGAAAAGGCCCATGAGTCACTGATAAAAGAAAATAAGCTTTGAACTTGCACAAAATTAATTATGCCAAAAATTTAAAAATCTTAGTGTAATGAATGTAAAAATTTGATGTCATTCATACTGAATATTTATGAAAATATGCACATCAAGAGATAATTTATTGACTGCAAACATTTCTTATTTCACCATTGCAAGAAAATCTTTTAAAACCAATTATAAGGCATTCTATGATCATTTATGCTTATTATTGCAAATGCTATTTTGGCACATGCCTGCATTCAAAAAAATTGACAAAAATTCAAATGAAAGACATCAGACGAGACAAATTTACCAATAATCGTAAAATGGCAAGTAAATTCTTCACAAACATAATGGCAATATGAATTGAAACAACAGATTTCATTATATTTTTACTGAGTGGGAACTAATTTTTGTTGGTATGTTTGCTACTCCCAACCCTTTTATTTATAACTATGACTTGACATTACAATAAATAAGAATTTAGCGCGAGCACATATGAATCAGATTTGATGCTGCAAACAAGATACAAGGAGTGACAAAGAAGTAACAGTTCTTTCCCCCTCAAATCGGGAACAGATAGCATCAAAAATTCTCTTACGTACTTCATCAAACTAGTTTACCTTCGCAAATTAGCCGGCAAAACGAAACTGAGGTACATACACAGTGCAAAATAGACTCCCTCAAACAACGAAGACATGTAGTCCATCATTGTCAACAGACGACTTCTGACAAAACAGCAATTCAACCACCCTTTGGTAATAAAAGGGGACAACAAGGGACCTCCCCCGTGAGACAGGACCCTCCAGAATGAAAAACCCGAGGAGGGCCTTGAACTAAATAGAAAAATGCAAGGTGAAAACAGCATTTTGACGAAGATTTCTCAGTCTCCGCCCTCGCAAAGAATCCCCTATTCAATGGACTCCCTCATCCGTTGCTCCAGACTTCACGCATGGCGAGGGGAGGAATAAATACCCTTCCCCCTCCCTTTTTGAAAGCAATATCTTAGCTGCCGAAAGAGAGGACTCACCCACTCTATCTTCTCCATGTGTATCTAGAAATGATTCGGCTTTCTTTCTTTCTTTCTTTTTTTTTTTGCAAGTGCATTTTTCGCGTGCACTAGCAATCTGTGCTCTTGTCGATTACACCACTACCCCCTGTTTGGGAAGAGGAAGTGACAGTCATGTAGGTAGGATGCCTTTTCGTCACCTCTGGCAATTTTTCAAACTCACGCCTTCCGTAATAGAGAAAATATGAATTTTTTTGCGTTCACTTGGAAGTCGAAGTGCATGATGTAAAAGAATTTTTTTCCCCAAAATTTTAATTAAAAACATTAACACACTGGAGTGTTACCAGTCATCAAAAACTAAATTTAAATGAATAAATTTCTTGGTACTTTTCCGTTAGCCGGGCTCGAGGGAAAAATCGCCAAATTTCTTACAGCGATTTTAAAGCAAAAAATCTCCACATGATGTAGAATTCCGCAAAATTTCTACGGTGCTTTTTCGTTTGTGTCCGGCTAACGGAATTTACCAAATTCTTTAATGCATTTAATTTAATATACCGACCAAGTTTTATAAAAGTGACCATCTTCAACTTTCAAAATTTTTTACGAAATATTGAGAGCAATGAATTAAAAAAAAAACCTGTTATTAGATCTGCATTAAGTTGATTATAGTCAGGTGAAACTCGCATAACTAGAAAATAAATTAAAGTAATTGATGCTATAAAGTATTTGAGATTTTAAAATATTTTTGTCAAATTTTTATCAATGTATTTTCGGCGATATATTCTCATAAAAAATTTAGCTACATTGCTTATTTTGGAATCATGTTCTTAGCTACCATGCACAAACTTTTACAAGAAAAATATATTTGTTCCAATTACAATAAAATGCAACGAAACCAACAAAAGAACTTGGAGAAAATTAAATTAAAAATACGACCTAATTAACATTTTTTAAATATGAGTTTCCGTGTGGAAATATTCAGCTGTATAGCTATAAATTTCCCTGTTCATCATAAAATAGACAGCATGTGGCAGGTAATCCCTATGGTACAAATATCGCTTAAATCTTTGACTTGCGAATGTATTTATTTTTCTAATCATAATATCCGAGACATTTATTGTTTAATCGATCTAAGAAACATGAAATATTACAAAAAATGGTCGATACCTTTTCTTTTGTTGTTGTTTCTAATGGCGCCATGACCAACCTCGCTGTCCCAATCAGCGATTTAAAGACGAGGGTGCGTCTCTTGCTTTTCAGTAGCGCCAACGAGGGTCAAGAGCACATCTTAGCTACTCACGCATCACATTCGCTTGCACAGTCCCTTTTTATAGGTGGGGCGCATTCACACATTTCAAAGAGAAAAAGCAACCATACCCGAATCGGGACTCGAACCCAGGACCCCCAAATCATGGGAAAGACACTTTAAAAGTAACGATTATCTTGACTTAAATATAAACAATTCTAAAATTTTTCAGGATAGTCGAATACGTCATTGTAGACCAATTGGTTAGCGAAGATAATTTCAAAATTACTGTAAAAAATATTCGACAATTTGTTTAATGCCATTTTGAATTCAACACTGGAATCCATCTCTTCGGTTGTTAATTATTTTCCACGTAATATTTTTTAATGTGATCTTTTTCGGATATAAAGAATACGGACACAAATTGTATTGCAAGCTTTTTAGTGATAATCTTTTAATTTCGATTAAAATTTAAAATGATACATAGTGCATGACAGATAGCCGACTTCGAGAGAACTGTTTCATTTAGTCGAAAAACACCTGGAAGTTTGCCATTAGCCAAGACAATGCCGGGATTTCCGAAGCTTACACATCTAGTAGAGTCAGTTCGAAGGGGGTAGGGTGCCGGGCGCATGAAAATCCGCAACAGCCATGTTTATTCCAACTCGTCCCCTCCCCCCACGCCTCCGCCAATGTCGTCGACAGTGAAAACCCAATCCCGGACTTCACACTCCACAACCATGTTTCCGGTGCTACAGCGAAATGACATTTCCTGAATAGGAAACACGGAAAGCCTTCATTCAGAATTTTCTTTTTTTCTTCTTTTTTACTTCTTCCCTTCCAACATCCCTTAAACAAACAGCGCGCCAGCTTCCACAAAAACAAATCCACGGAGCGCCGTTGGAGGATTTTATGGAGATGCCTTCACAGGGAGTAAGGGGACTACAGCTCACAGCAATGATTTATACGATATATTAATAATTTTGTAATCAGGCATTTGATCTTAATCTTACAGCTATCGAGGCTCGCCATTAGGCTACTTAGGATGCCAAGACAATAAAAAAAATTATGTTCGCTTTCAGTTTTCTTTATTAAGCGTTTTGATTCTTAAATAAATTGTATACTATTGATTGTATATGTATTTGATTTTTACATTTCATTTTAAACAGACATATAAGTTGAATAATGTTCTTGATTTTTAAAAGTATATATATTTTTTAATTTTACAGCACGTGAAAATCAGAAGCAGGACCCGCTACTACGCCACTTGGTATTACAAGGCACTAAAAATTTATGCTCCATACAAATTTTCTTTCAAAAATCAAGTGTTTCATACGAATTTTACAGCACATGAAAGTCGAAAGTAGGGGAGACAGAAAATTCATGCACTCACTACAAATACGTATTTATATCTATGACCAAGTACAACATAGCAGAATACAAAAATTTTTTATATAAAAATATTTTATACAAATTAACGAAATAATTGTTTTCAGAAGTGAAACATTCAGTAATATTTTTTAACATTCATCTGAAATAACAATTCATAGGCATACCAAAAGAATAAATAAACATGTAGCATTAATATATATTTAAAGATAGAATTTAAAACAAGTTCCGATTTAAAATTTACTTACAAGGAATGGAAATACAACGATAGTATTATTTGATGCGTCAAGCAATCCATGGTTGAGGCATCTCCAAACAATTGCTAAGATCATCTAATGGTAAAAATACTGGTATTTGTCAGAAGACATGCAACCTCAACCACTACCTTCAGATTATGTTGTTTTAGAAAATAATTATGTTGCACAGATAAATGAATGAGACCACGATTTTAAACGGCACGAGTAAAATATGCAAAAATTTTCACTCGTAGTAAACCAATTACTACAGTAATCTGAAGAATCCTTAACCGGTGCCGTTAGACGGAGAACACAGAAGTTCTCAAAGTTCATGCTTCACTGACACATATCCATTTAAAATTTGAATTGTTACGGTTCATTTGAAGTGCAACATGTGCTTGAATAACAGCTACATTTGGGAAAAGTTGAATTTATAAATTACTTGGGTTGCTTTTGTTTTTTGAAGTTGAAGCTACATCTATGTTGCGCCATTACAGTTATTTACAAAAATGTGGAGCGATATTGATTCATTTTCCCACTAACTCCGCAAGTTTATCCGAGACTATATTGATTTCGGAAGGGTATTGCACATATTGACAGAGAGAAACAATGTGACAACATAAATTGAAGTAACAAACCATTTTGATGTAACATGCCACGTGCCGTTGCTTTTTATTTAGAGACTGTGGAGTTACATTAATTGATTCCATTATACGTTTAGGATGCCTGAAATCACGATAATTATTTATGAACTCGAAAAAATAATAACAGGTTATTTCATATTCAGTGGTAGAGTGATTGAATCGGAAAAATAAAATTTCAATTCGCAATAATAATTTTTCAATTTCAGTTCTTACTATCTGTTCACTCTCTCCGTATATTGGTATATCTTGTTCAAATTTTCAATAGTTCATAAAATACTCTTTATTCATCCATTCGAGTTCACATACATTTTCTTAAATTTGCAGTTGAAGGCACTCAATATTAATACAGTTTTTTTCAAATATCAATTCATTCGTTAAATTTGATTCATTTTCAATACTTTAGGTACAGTTTTAGCAGTGTGTAATGATAATTGAAATCGACAGGCAGTGGCTCAATCGGTAAAATGAGAGGATTTCGTTATTTTTCGAGTGAAGGTGAAGAATGTGAGTTCAATTCTTGCGGAAATCAATTATTTTTCGATAAATTATTTACACTAAGTGTTATTATTTATTTAAAAAGTAATTAAAATAAAAAATTTCTTTGTTGATCTAAGTAGGAATCGACTTTATATATATATATTAAATTGCATAAGGGTTATTGTTGACAAATGTCAAAGTTTGGTCCAAGAATAATGGAAGGATTTAAGGTAAGTTTCCATTTTGAAATTTGTTATCGCTTTATTGGAATGGATTTTGCAGAGGCATAATAAAGATCAGTCTCGCAAGGCGAATCTCCCCCCTCCCACCAACTACCATCAGTGGATTAGCAAATATAAATGGTATCCTGTGAATGCTGTTTTTTTTCGGTCCTTTGTCTTCAAAATTTGCTCTAAAAATAGATATAAACATACGAATGTTTTGTAACCGTGGCTGTCCTTTAACTTTGGCACCAGGTACATTTTTAATCGACTTCTCTCTACTACGATGAATCTATTCATCTTCCACCTTGTGTATTGTGAAAAATACATCTCCGCCATGAAAATAAGGAGACAGCTGAGTTTTTTTTTGGTATAAATTCATGTCTCAATACAATCAGGCTTAATGTCACAGTAAACTTTTTACAGTTTCAAAATTTGGCTTAAAGCCCTTGATATGCAAAATTTTTAACTTCCTTATTAAATGAAACATCCTATTTGGGACAATAAGAATGTAATCAATTAATATATGCACGATCTTGGACATTTAAGGGCCACTACATCGAAAGGTTTTTTTTTTTTCAATTTTTCGTGAGAAAAATCGAATGTATTCTATGTAATATTTCTATTTGATATTTTTCAATCTATGTACAATTTATTTCAGAAATCGCTTGCATCTTCTTTTAGTCATTTTTTTTGAGAAGTTACATGGATTTTTTTTGTATTCTTATCCTTTATGTTTGTATATGAGTAAATATTTTATGATATTTATATCTTTAAACGCTTTTTTAATTCAAAATTTTGATAAAATACTTTTACCAAAAGCCTTAAAATACAATATATCAAATTTGGAACGATAAATTCTTAATACTTTCTGTAGTTTCTGAAATAGAGATTAAATAACCATTAGACTTAAAAGATTTTACAGTTGGTCCAATTTTTTATAATGTTAAATATATGATACTTTTTAGTTGAATCTCAGTGTCTAATGATTGGACAGGAAAGAGCTGATCTGATATCTGAACAATTATATATTTTTTTCTAACATCTGCAAGAATTTGAACAAAACATTTGTTAAAGTCCTTTAATAAAATATTTTTTTATTTAGATAGCTACATTCTTTCGATTTTTAAGACCCTTTTGATTGGTTGATATAAATTTGATTTGTTGTTTCGTTTCAATATACTTAATGCAAAAATTCACAAATAAGTAATTCACAAAAGTTTTCATAATATTCGTCTCTAACATAGTTGTGTACTTTAAGCACATTCAACAGACTTTTATATTTTAAAATTATTATTACTCTGGATTCAACATAGCTTTCAATACGCAAAAAATGACAATAATCTGCAATTCCATCCATATTAGATAAATTGTTGTTTGTAAAATGAGTTCAGATTTACGAGGGCAACTCCTAAAGGAGGCAAACAGTGGCTTAAATTATTTGCATAACCCTTTGAACTCGGAAAAGTAATTCTATATATAATTATTCACCTAATAAAAAAACTTGTTTATTGCACTGAAATATTATTATTTATAGTTGTTTTTAGTTGAATTACCCCATTTAATTAATATGCATATTCTTACTACTCTGCATGCATTTTTAAGAATCAAAATCAAATAAATAAATAACAAACGTCAAAGTAATGCATCATCTTGAATGGTAAACGAGAGTCACTATCCAAGTGTAGAGGGTCAATATTTTAATGGACTGAGCATTCGACGCCAAGTACCTAACGCACATTTAAGTATGGAGACATTGTCAGAAAGGGCGTAATAATAATTTAATACAGCTCGATGTCTAAAATCCACCGAGAGTAATCGATCAGCAGTTCCGACCAGCAGAGATTGCAGCTGCTCGGCTCATTAAATGGTTCGTATGAAAAACGGAAACCCTCGCATCCGGTCAAGAGAGAGCTGAAGTTTATCTTTTTAACACTCTGTCGAACCGAGCAAGTCGGAATACCTGGTATTGATAATTTATCGCCAGAAATTCGCTCGCAAAGGAAATCTGAAAATATTCGAAAGATAGTTACAAGCTGTGTGATTTCCCTTTCCGAGGTTCATGTTGAGTGCTCTGCTCGTATTCAGAGGTAACGACTTGAATTAGGGGGAAGTATTAATGCGTTAGTCCGTTGAGTTAGATTTAAAAAAATAATAATAAGCACAAAAGGAGAAGGGAGATGGTCTTCATGAAATTTTTTCGCATGCTGTCTAATAAAGATGTTATTTCCTTTCTCCTACATAAAACACTGTGGACCTGGAGCAAGACCCTGTATAAACGTTTAGACAACCCATGGCATTAGGGATGAGGCCGTAAATCTGAGCCCCTGTTGGACCACCCCCTCTTCTGAACGTCTTTCCGGAGCTTCTTGCCAATTATCGGTAAAATGAACAGACATCAAAGAAACCCGGAAAACCACAAGAGAGGGGTAAGAGGGGAAGATGTGCCTGTCTCCAAAAATGTACAGGTTGTCGGACCAAGGCTTATCACAGATGCTCAGACTTTTATTTTCAGCGTCCTGCACATGAGTTGTGTTTCGGAATATAGTGAAGAAAACCGAACGGAAGTCTGAACTCAAAATAGGACACAGAGCTACAATTTTAGTAAAAAGATGGCACATTTGATTTTCTTTATCTAATGAGCTATGTATTTAAGTTTAAGAGTTCATTTATATCCAACCAACCAATAGAGGGACAATCCTTTGATCGATTTGGCTCAAAATTTGACTTGGATATTCATTTTAGTTCATAAAACCGTGTGCTAAATTCTATTTCTTTTTTTTTTTTTTTTTTTAATATCGTGTTTATTTTTCCTTAAAAATCATACGTACTTCCTAAATATGGATTTCATTCAAACTGGATGGAAATTTGCAAATTTGGTCTGTAGATACAGAACAATTTCCTCCCTTTATCTACAATAAACCTCAAATTGTATTGTAGTTCCAAAGTGTCATCCGAAGCATCATTAAAAAAAAACTGTCGAGATTCGTCAGAATTTTGAGTTTGAACTCTTGGCGATTACCTTTTCTTCCTCGTTGTTTACTTCTTATACAAGCAAGTGTAAAAGAATGAAAGTCACCAAATTTGATATCAAGCATCACAAACAAAGTCCCCCCCCTCTCCCAAAAAGGTAATAAACAAAGGGGGAAACACTTCGACCCCTTCCTCAAAAGAAGTTTAAGGATTCGTTCCATTCTTCTATCCCAATGTTCAATTCTACGACGTTCTTTTTACATTTCCCCCCTTCATGCTCTTAATGGTGTAAAAACTTGCATAATATTGACGGTGTGATCATTTGTAGTTCCCTACTTAGTATCAATTAAGACTTCGTCGACTGTTGTGGGGGCATTTGCGAATTAAGGATGCAAATTAATTCTATTTTGCATATATAACGTGCTATTTAGCAACGATTTACACAATTTATCATTTAAACCTGCTACTATGTAGCGATTAATGGAAGAATAAAATCATGCAAACTCGTTTTAGTTCCTCAGGTGCCAATTACGCTCTTAGATGGATTGCAATATCAATAAATGCCCCAAACAGGATGTGTCGTTTAATTAGAAGTTCGAATAAATTCGTAGATCAGGGGATTAACACCAACATTTATTTACATATTAAATATTATTTATCACATTTATCGTAAAGTTATTATTCAAGACTTATTTAATCACATTTTTTAATAAGTCCACTTCGTCAAATCATGGAATTAATATTGTATCAGCGGGGTATCTGCTTTGATTAGTTCATAATATTTCTCTATTATTGATTCGGAGATTGATGCAATAGGCATATCGAATTAACGTCAGAAATAATTTTAATAACTAAAATTAAAGTTTTCTTCTAATTGATGGTAATTGCAGTGAGAAATTCTCTGAATCTATTCTCTAATCCTACTATTCCATACGAAGGTTGGAATTAGCCGCCATTTTTGGGATAACTCAACATAAATCTAAAATACGATGAATTTCAGTAAAAGAGATTCAGAAATAGTCCTATATAATAGTTGTAAATACTTCATTTAGATCAACCTTATAATGCTTTTCTGGTCGTATTGGGTGGTTAAATCCCTTAAAAGATAGCCAATTATTTTATTAGCAGTCATAGTAGTAGAAGTTGCAATGTCATTAAAGGTCCATCTCTCCATTGTTTGAGTGTAAAATCTATATGCATTAAACAGTAACGTATATGGCACAGAAATATCTCTTATTATTTATTGCTGAATGGCAACATTGAAATAAAAACAAATCATTATACGGACGGTTCAGGATGTTTCATTGAATGTTTTTACAATTGCACTTGATTTGATATCGTAAATTAAATAAAGCTGCAAAACGTTATTAGAAATGCATTGGAAAGTGCTTGCATTTCATTAAGTCAAAAGAAACAAGATGTAAAGGAAACAAAAAAAAAACTTAATGATGATGATGACGTGCTTTATAGCGGAAGGAGGGATGCACTAGCCTCTGAGGGTATGGACCCCTGTGCACCCGAGGGCAGAAGTCTGTTTTCTAGCTCATATGAAGATGACATATACTTATTACATTCTCTTGCACAGCCTCTTTTTACAGGGGGGTACATTCACGCACCTCACAGATAGAACACAGAGCAACCCTAACCTGACCGGGACTCAAACCCGGGACGGCCAGATCACGAGGAAGATGCGCTACCTATGCCAGGACATCGGCGAAAAGACTTAATAAGCATTAAAATAGGTTTAACCGACGTGAGAGGAATAATTATTATGATTTAACTATTTCCATATTAGTTTAAAAAGTCAATAACCTGGGTGAACAGGCTGGTTAGCAAAAGTGGCTAGATATTATATGAATTTTAAAATCAAAGTATGCAAACAAACACGTGCCGTGGTCAGTGGAGTGTTGAAGCCTAAATACATTGTTATTCAGTACATTGAAATACTGTTTCTAAATAATGTATAATTTTCTCCAGCAATAATTGATAGATAATTTCAATTTCTTCGCTTTATATACATTAAATGAAATGTAAAAAAATCTTCCAAGAAAAGAATGAGAAAGAGTAAGAGTCAACTCAAAGGTCATTGGTTGGCGAGTGATTAGTATGTGAGAAACATAACTGATGAAAAGGAATTCCGTTTTTACAACCTTTTCGAAAGCTTTAAATGCGAGATTACTAAAGGATTACGGAAAGAATCGCATGTTGAGGAATTAAACTTCGGATGAAACTCGATCTTTAGAATAAATTTGTGGTTCTTTGAGCCGGTGGAATCTCAAGATCTGTTGTAATCTAGAATCAGGTGCATAATCGACAACGGAATTAGTTTGGGCGACATGACATGACAACAGCTGATGTCGCCTGATATAAAACTGCACAAAATTTTAAATTGCTTTGTGACGTAACACAACAAGCTGGGCTATGAATACCAAACTCAAATTTCGATGGACATTTGAAGAATATTCAATGCACATGTGTTTACTCCATTCCATTCTTTACATTTAGCATATATTATACAGGAGGTTTTTAATAAGTTTTCTTTTAAGTAACTGTAAATTTATCAGATTGACCTTATAAAAACAATTTTCACCAATTTGAAGATTTTTGGAAGTGAAAATATATCGTTTGGTTTAAAAAATTGTATTGAACCAGTTTAAAAATTATAATAAGAATCAGTATTTTCAGAAAAAAACTTTTTTTCAGTGGGATATTGCTTTTAGATTGGGATTCAGTGGGATATTGCTTATTATATGTGATTGCGTAACGTGCAATATAGAAACAGTTCATTGGGGGAGGGCCATCTAAAGAGCATTGTTGTAAGTTGGTGAAAACGACAGACATCAGTTCTCTTTGAAAATTGTGTGATATAAAAATAGTCATGCAATGAATGTAGCAGCTGAAATCATCCAATTGAAAAACTAGACATAAAAGTCAAACTTTAAAAAAAATTCATTCTACGATGTGGTAGGGTTAAAAGCTCGAAAATACACTCCCCTCCCCATAAAGGACATTCCAGTAACAATTATATTTGAAGATAAATTTCAGTTCTGCATAACCATTACAGGTTTGAATTTTTTTTGAATAACTGAGAATAATCACCTTAAAGTGATTCTCAAGCGTAAATTCATCTATTGTAGATTTAATTTCATTAACAACTTTATTTTTTAACGTAGAAATATACCCGGATACAAAAATTAAATGTGAGATAATTCTTCAAAACGGGAATGATCATCAAAGTTCATAGTCTGTAGATTACTTGCTATTGCATTACATATAGTCGCCGTGTTTATAATACATCATTCGTACAATACAATTTCTATGTATCAAAATTGACAAATAGCAACAGCACACTTCTATACAGCATTTTGACAGAACAATTTTGTTTTCACAAGTTTAAAAATAATGCTGCCATCCTACACTACGGCTTTATTAATTTTCTATAGCTCCGCTTTAGTACAACATGGAATGAAATTGTTATAATTTATTGGTTATTAATTCAGATCTGATCACTAATTCTGATCTGAAATTAATTTTAATATTTTTACGCTCCTTAGTCTACACGCTATGAAATCAAAATACTTTCTCAGTTGAATTTCAGGTAATTCCTTTTTGAAGTTATAAACTCTGCGTTTCTACTTCCGCATTTTCCTTTTTTCTGTCTTCCTATTTAAAATGTATTGCTACTTTTTTTTACAGAGTTTTATATCTTTTAAAAAATGTCTAAAAATGGAGCAAACATGAAAACACGATTTAAAAAAATGCAAACCCTTTCAAGCACTTATAGCCTGTTTCTTTTAACAATTTTATAAACGTTAAATAAACATGTTACGGTTAACATGATTAATAGGTTATTTTTATTAACCCACCCAAAGTTATTATTTGATTTATCCCAATACCAGTTATTATCAACAACGGTTATAGCCGGTTAATCACAATCATTGCATCATATAGATGCATCTGTCCGAGAGAGATATAATAAAAAAATCAATAATACACTATCTACATAACTGGAATGAGGAAAATTGAAATTTCTCTTAGAATTTAAAGCAGATGCAGCAATTTGATTTATCAAGTATTCACTCCTGTCTAAAGTAGCCTCGCAGTATACAGGGGTGAAATCACGCATGTATTTTATGAAATTTAAGCGGAAATAAGTCTAGAAATACGGAATCATCCCCGCCGATGATATTTTGCATCATAAACGCGTTTCGTGAGTATAAATAATCCGCACTGGGAAAGTCGTTAACGTCAGGTGAGCCTCGATTGTAACGGTGCGACAGAGTTGAGTGACTCGGAAAAGGCATTTGTCACAAACCGAGAGGCAATCGATCTCCGGGCAAGGAAAAACTATCCGAGGGAAAACATTTATGGCTCCCTATAAAAATATTATTTTACGGTACACATCCCTTTGCAAATCAAAGAACCTGGAACAGCAGCGCCTTGTCAGGGGGTCGGACACAAAGTGAGGGAGTTCATAGGGGGCTGTATAGTACACAAAGGGAGGAAAAACGCGAAAATGATTATAACGTGTAAGGAAGATTTAAGCATTTGCTCTGATTTGCTTGTTGTTATACACCCCAAAAAAAGCAAAAAGTTCCTAAACATTTGGGAAAAAATGAATAGAACAGCAAAACTATTTGTAAGGCAAGCATTCCATGCACATGTTTATTTTTTTGAAGGCTGGGAGTGGAAAGGAAAAATAAATTATAAACCCATCTATATTATTTGTCAACGGATTCTAAAATCTTCCGCGCTTTTAGGCAAGCGTTCGGATGTATTTAATTCTACAAAATAGGGGTGAGAAAGATGAAAGGAGGAGATCTTGTTTGCGCATCTTCTCACCTCTTAGTGAGGTAGAATCGTCGAAACGTGGTCGTCTCTGGATACTGAAGAAAATAGTAAGTGGCTTTATGAAGGGTTAAAATAAATACTTATGCCACATATATACACAACAGCAATGCCTTCTGGAAATTTTCTTCTTATGAATATTGTGTGGTAAATCAGCTATATATTTATGTGGTGACGGTCATTAATTGAATATTCGTTGTGATAAAATTACAAAACTATTTTTTATAACTCATTTTTTTATAGCAACGCTCTTACCGGTAAATCGTTTTTCATTCTAACGAATTTTAGATTTTTAAATGCTGAAGGACTTTTTTTTTGTCAATCTAGTTTTTGATTAATAAAAGTCATTAATCTCTGCTTGTCGTGAACTTGAAATATAATGATTTATTTAAGAATTTAAACCCGAGACATATTTTGAATCTCGTAAAGAATGCTATCTAGTATGGAAAATTATAATAAGCCAAAATATTTTTTAAAATCTTTTTTACTAAAGCATTTATTTATCTTTTACTTATGAAGATTTTCGCTGTTTGTCATTCTAAATACGTATTTTTTATAATTATTATTAAAATCTTTATTATAAAATGTAAGGGACAGCTTGGATCTCAATTACTTAAAAAAAAACAAAAAACAAAAAAAAAACCTTAAAAGAGTGAAATTATCAAACCAAATTTTTAAATCCTTCTAAGATAAATTGCAGGTAGAAAATGTGTTATACATATATTATATATTATATATATATATCCTATGAAAAAGAACTGACCAAAAGAAGAATTAAAATATCGAAACGGATTTAATATATTGGAAGTGTGAGCAAAAAAAACGAAATATTAAACAATTGGAAAAATTAATACTGTATATTCCAGTATTTTATGTTCGTTTACATTCCACATAACCTTGAAAATTGCGAGCGCAATTGATAATCTTTTTATGGCCGTTGTTTCCCTTTGTATTAGGATTACGTGAATAAAATTAAATAAAGGGAATGTTTAACAACGCTGTAAATTACATCAAATGATAAATATTAGAATCTAGTAAAAAAATTAAGGAATCTAATAAAACGCACTGTGCCAAACTAGTTTTACCATTAGTTAGTTCTCATGGCAAGGACCTTGAAATTAACCAATAATTTTGCATTTTCAAGGCTTATTTTATACTAGCAAAACTCTGAGTATGAAATTACAGTTATTGATCTTATAGGGATTTTCAAAATCATTTTTCCCTCTATGATTTTCTCTTGTTATTTTTTATTGATTGAATTGAAAGACGCATGATTTTTCTGAATAAACACATTAGAAATAAAATAGCGTTCATTGCATTCATATAATCGAGACTTGTATCGACAATAGTGCCATTTTCTGGAATTAAATATTGTACAATAGAACGATTAAAGAATGTTTTGATTTTATAATATCACGATTTGACTTCTAGAAAATAATTACTAAATATAAATTGGCAAAGCATGGAAAGGTATTGAAAAAGGTACATTTAAGGTTGAGCTTACTGAATCCTACGACTAGGTATCTAGTTATGGGTAATCGATAGTTACACAATAGCTTTAAAAAAATAATAAGTTGATGGGCATTCTCTGAAAAAGTGTTGTTAGAGATTTCTCGAAACAATTACTTAGTTTTTGCACTTATTCTTAATACTGTAAAATTAAGAATTTATGCTAAAATGATCAATGACTGTAAAATATGAACAGGTAAATAAGAAACAATGATTGATTTTTGAAGTTGATCGATAGGCTCTGACTAAAATTGGAATTAAAAATAAATGTGACCTACGGAATTGCATTGAAGCCTAGATTAAGATGATATTTATTTCTTCCAGCATTAAAAAAGAAAGAGATTTAATAGAAATCCCAATCAAAAGCTCGGAATTTTTCTCATGCTTCGAATGTGGAGCCAATTTCTTGAGAAAGAGCGAGACGGAAGTGGGTCAGAGAGGGATTAGCAGGAGAAGATAACTTACACAAGGGGCTCAACTCCAGAGACCGCGGCACGAATGTTTTCATCCAAACATTTGGGTTCATTTTCTCACACTTGAAATCAAAACAGCGGGGCGAAAAAATGCGCACGCGGAAAAGAGACACAAATTGCAAGCTGGGAATCGTAGGAAGCTTGATATCTTATCAACTGCAAGTTTGTTAAAATGATGTTTTAAAAATATGTGGCTCACGCAATGTTTCTCTGGTATAAAATGTCATTATAAAAAGCTTCAGGCAGAACCATTGTAACATTAGTGTGTTATGCATAGTGATGAATTAATGGTTAGAAATCATTTCCATACTTTTCATTTTGAGTAATTTAAAATTGTGAAGGGATATTTATGGATCGCTTTGCATCCTGGCGTCTTTCTACATGAATGGATGTTAATAATTTTTCTGACGAATGTAGTTGCAAATACTTCCGTTAAGAAAGTTATAGCATGCAAAGCAGCATACTCAAAAGTAACTTGTTTGTGATTCAAATTATTTTTGACTGAATATTATCTTTAAATCTGCCATATTTTTCGGAGCACATATATTGCAGAGTGCATTCGAAACGATGAATAATCAGAATCGATTCCAGTTTGGTTTAAATTTATTTGGCATTTAAGAAATTAAATTCAGTTTATCATCGATCAAATACATAGAAAAAAAATAGAAGTAAATTTTTAAGATGTAAAATTGATATCTTTATTATTGAATTAAGCATTAAAAGGACTATTTAAAGGTGCCAGCTTTGAAAAATCCAGATCGAGAATTCTTGGCAATAATTAACCAAAATTCATAACCCTACTGAAAGAGTATCCGAGTGAAAGATTATATGATATTTCGTCCATTCAACGTCCTAAGTAATCAGCAAGCAATTGTTTCTTTTCTTTTCTTGTGGTAAACAAAATTTATATTAACATTATATATCTGTACACATTAAAATCAAGTTTAGCTCTTTTTAACCACATTTGCTGGAAATGGGGCCCTTTGGTATGACTTTGGTTAATATGCTTAGTTTTTGAAAAGGATTTATGGATTGATCTCTTAACGATTCAAACTACTGCAGAGAGGAAAACAAGAGGGGGGTTGACCAGGGTTCGAGCATCCGGTGTTGTTTCCACAAGGTGTACCAAACCAGGAAACGAGGGACAGGAACTATACTCCCCCATCGTATTAAAGCGTGGTGAGAGTCACGCGCCAACGAAGAGGGACCCCAAGCCTGAAATTACACACCAAAACTCTCTTGACGTGGTTTGTGGCCAAAAGTCGCCTTGATTGGCGTAACAATCATTAGTTTGCCAGAGACTCCAAAAAGTCACAATATAGAACCCTCAGTTTGTGTTGAAAGGAAATAAAAAACTTGCAGTGGCTGAAAATTTTCAAATTTTGAAGATAAGGGGTCATTTTCAGATTAATTTGAAGCATAAATATTGGCTGTAAAGCATGCTTATATCCTAATTTCATTTTCGTTTACGGAGTTTGCCTCTTGCAATTTAAATTAGAATCCAATGAAGCTCTTATTATGTCTGATAGGCGAGAAAAGTTACTCAAACTCGATACTTTATAAAGTGAGACCCCTCCTTCTATCTGCAATGTAAGAACCGTCCAAGATGTTTTAATTAATATTCCTTACACGATCAAATTAAATGGTTTAAATTAAAAAAATGGTTAGGTGAAGAAATGTTAAGATTTCATGTCGTCTTATATCTTCTGGAAAAATTCGTTTGTTTCAAAGATTTTTACAACAGTAACAGAGCGCAATAGCTATATTTTAGATATTATTTTTTATTTAAAGATATTCCTGCAAATATGCAGATTGATAAAATAATCTTTGAAGATATTTTTGCTGATATAAGGACATCTTATGCATCTGAGTTTGCAAACGTGACAGCAATTTCTTCTGTTATAGGATCCATTTACAGTGTGTCTCGGCGGTAAAGTTTTGTCCTCCGAGTTTGAAATATTTATATGTCTCCTTATTTTTTAAAAATTATTTGAAATCCTGAATGGCTCAATCTATTAAAAACACAATTTTCTTCTTCTATAATTTGAATTTATTTTGATAACGTTGCATGCTTCTTATTTAACAATTAAAAATTACCCACATTTTAATTCGCATATCACTTAAATTGCAAAAGGCTGCATGTTCCCAATAGCTATCATATACATACGATCTTTCGCACTTTCATTGATAACATACTGCATTTCAGAGTCGATTTTTCCTTTTCCTTTTTTCATCTTGTCTGTCATTTTTTTAATTCATTTAAAATAGAGATAACTTTTCATGAAATTATAAAGAATAAAAAACTGCTATGCAATAGGGCACCCATAGAAAATTTTTAAACAAAGTTGGAATACATGCAGAGCATTCAAGATTCTAATTGCTTAACGGGTGATCAGGAAATAAGGTTTTAATAAGATAAATTTCTTTGTTCTATAGGGTTATCAAAGAAATCATGAAAAAAATGTCGCACAAAGTGTCTTTTTTTTTTCTTTCTAAACCAAAGTTGCTGTGAATTTCGAATTGGAATCAATATTTCCCGATTATATGACATAAATTATCTTTTTATTTCCTCTTTTGGAGCTTATTTGTTAACCTCTGTAGTACTTAGAATAATTTTAATAATCGCTGAAATTCTGCAGGATGGATAGTGTTTTAACTCCCCAATATGGAGCAATTTTTTAAAAAATGAAGAAAGTTCGGAAAGGATCAATCAAAAACAATCTAACTAGAAAAGGTTTTCCATGCTATACTTAAAATATCTATATAGTGACAAAATTCTGCATGTAAAATAGTGAATCTTTGTAGGTTTTTTTAAAGCACTTTAAATATAAATGAAAGATAAATTCATACCCAATCCCTTGCTTCTGCAGAACCTAAATCAAATCTTTATAATTCTCTAAATTTCAGACCCCTTTATTTTATTGAAAAATTGATTAAAATAAAATTTACTAATATCTGGCTGAATTTGAGTTGCATTTCGGTTCATTCATAGATTATTCGAGCTTACACACAAGCGTTGAATTTAAATGGAGATTAAAATCAAACTGTCTTCGGAGGGTTTATTGTATCGTCAAATGCAATTTGGCACCCGGTCAAAAGTTGCCTAACATGTGAAGAAAGCGTCACAATATAGGCACTACCTAAACGTGACGGCTATCAAGGAGGATTTGAGGAGAAATGTCTGTACCATTTTAAAGAGGAAAGATTCACAAAAAGGCATTTTATTTGGCGAAGAAATTAGCAAAATTATACGTTTTTCTAAGTAAAAAGAAAACAGCATAAAATCCCGAAAAGTGTTTTCTTATAACTTTTAGCTTGCTACGTTTTGGTTTGCATGATAATAAAAAGAGCCGATAATTGAAGGGCATCATTAGCATCTTTTCATTTATGGATAAATTGGAGTAATTTCTTAAAAATAAGAATATTCATGAATTATTTCCTTTATACCATTGTATTAATGCGCCATTTTCACATGCTAATTTTAAATAAATTTAAGCTAGAAATTTTTAAGTATAAACCACAGGGATATAGGAAATTACTTAAATATATAATAAATGGTACCTTTCATTAGATAAAGTGGAGATATCGTAGTTATGCCCCTTGTGATTAATGCAAATCAAAAATAACATAATATGAAATTCTACTGAGCTTAGATAACCAAATTCAATTTATTACATCAATTCGTTTATTCCATAGATTTATTTTTTTCCCTTTTTAAATTTAAAATTTTTAAAGATTGAGATTTAAAGCCAGCACAGTTTATAAATCTTTCAACCAAATTATCCTATTCATGCACTTAAAAAAAACTGCTTGAAAGAAAATTCCATGTTACCTTGTATTAAACCGGCATATCATGAAAGTTAAGGTAAATACCATTCTCTACATTGCACGGAAGAGAGCCTTGCTGAGGGCAAGGCAAACATTACTCTTACGAATAACGGTTTCTTCGACAAGCCATTAAAAAGCAATTATTTGAAAACAAGATCAGCCCTTAGATAGCAGCATTCGGATAGCTAGCGTACACAAGGTAACAAGAAATGAGCACTGATTATTGGTGGACATGCAAAGTGAAACAAAAAGGAACTCACCCTTTGTGGACACACCGCTACAAAAATCAAGAGCAAGGCTGTTGCAGTGATGTATTTTAGACACAATCTGCCCATGTCCCGTCCAGGCCTTAGGTTAGTCACCTTCTGGGCCGGTCACCTGAAAGTACAGTACAGGCGGATCCTTGTAGAATGCTCACATTTCTCATTTAGCACACTTTTTATTTTGTTAAGCTCTCTTTATTTTTGTTTTTCTTTTCAGAAAATCCTCCTTCAGAAATCCAATTTATTATATGTATTTTCTTTTTAAAAAAAAAAAAATTAAATAATCCACAGCGGGCGTTGAAGTTTTATGCACGGTACAGTACCATAGGCCTCGGTGAAAAAATCCATAGCGGGTGGCGGAAAAAATAATACCGAACGGTAGTGACGAGGGAGAAAAACCAAAAAAGTGACAGACGAGGATGCGGAGATTTGCACATGCAGTTTCTTTCCATCGCACGAGAGTGCCACAGCCGGGGCCGTGCTCACCTGAGATGCTGGCGACGGGGCGCTAGCATTGGAAGAGTGCGGATAAAATTCCCGGTTAGATGCTGCGTCGAACAATTTTATCTTTTTTTTAAATAAAAATTTCTATCGCTTGCGAACGATTTCTCCTCACATTCCGGGGTAGTGGACTTATCCGATCCAGTGGACGATGCCGACGGTGCTACATCCCGCACGGAGTCTCCCAGAGGGGTGCACCGCGTTGGTCGTTCCCATGGCAACTGGGTTATGGCTAAAGGGAATGCACAGCATCCGCTCTGCACGACCGATAGGGCCGCTCTGGGGTAGGCAGAGGCGTCGGAAAAAAGGATCGAACGCGGCGTCTGCTTGGCGAGCGGAACCGGCGCCAAGAGAGAACGGACAATTTTTGTTTTTCTTTTCTCTCGGTTTTCTTTTCTCATTGTCACGTCCTCTCCTTGTTCTTTCCTGTCGTGCTATCGAAGGATAAGGTAGATGAGAGAGGACTGATGCTTTTTTTATATAAAGAGATCGGAGTTCCGACTTCTATCTTTTTCGAGAATTACTTCATTTACAAGAACGAAGGAGGAGGGACTACATTCGATGTAACAATTGTTTTCCAGGAATAGCGAATTCTAGGTGTTCCCGGAGAGATACCTATGACTAATGCACCGTTTCTTTTCATTTAGGGACTTCAAGGAAAGTAAGAGAGGCTTTCTCTCTCCCACATAATCTTCATCCATTGAACGATAATATCTGTACTTAAAACTGTCAGCATTTCCCAATAGTGTTCAGTTTATGAATTTAGATTTTGCAAAATTTTTAGTTAGCGAAAAGCCATGACAACTAATTTAATTTTAATTTGTATGATGTTTAGTAACGAAATAAAAATTAAGCCCCGAAAAAAGTAAATAACAGTAATAAATAAAAAAATAAATAAAACGCCCTCAGGTAGGACAGGGGATTTGAGAAAACATTTTTTATCTTTAGAAAGTCAAAAGAAATAGAGTCTCGGGAAATTCGAAATTTTAATCACTAATACTTCTGGCAATGTTACATGTTACCTTATGAAACTTTTTCATTTTTTTTATTATAGTAAGGTGTGCATTTTTCTGATTGCTCATTTCTGTCAACATCCTATATTTTTTGGAGTTATTTCTTATTATCTTTCTTATATCTCCTCAAGGAATTTTGTAATCTGTCTCAATAAATTCAGGGTTCACTATAGGTACAAGCACGTTGCTTCTCTATTTATACTAAATGATGTTTTGAATTAAAAGGAATTTACCGATCTTCCTGTATATTATATAACATGTATAATATTTAAAAAATATTTATTATTATTGTGTGTTAATAGTTTCTTTATAATCTTATGCGAAATGATACCATGAATGCATTAATGGTAACTTCTAGATTTAAAAAATATGATTCCTATGAGGCAAAAGCACAAATGTTAAGTGTTTAAAAATAATACATTTCCCATCAGTTCCAATATAGGTTCCCATTTTTTTTTTAAAAGCGCACTTGCTTATTGCATTTCAAATATATTACCATATTTACAAAATCTGTCAAATGACATTATGAAGGGAGGGGGGTCTTTTGATTCATCCCACCTTAATAGACGCATTATTTCAAAGTTTTGTTACTTTTTCTCTTAAACTAATAAACCAAACACTATGCTATATGATTAAATGATCCTTCTTGAAATGAATAGATATCGTTGGAAGAGAGTAAAATATTCACTCAGCGTGCGACTAAGCGACGCGTTCTGCCTGCTCTTGCTTAAAAAAAGAAAAAGTATTTCATGTAAATTTCTCAGAGACGTTCACTTGAACCTGCTTTTAGATGGAAAGTGTTTTAGCCAACTCGCATTCACCCAAAACTTTTTTTACGATCCCCCCCAATAAAAAAAAACTAAAATTAACGTACAACGTTAATATATATACTATGCGTAAGATGAATAGTTATTTGTATATTTTTTATGCAAATTCGCAGTTTTTGTCGGCTTTGGAAACGTTGTTTTAATTTCCATCATTCTTTTAAAACTCGAAAAGTTTATTGAAATACGATTAAAAATTAGATATTTAACATTTTCTCCTAATTTTCCGGAAATATCAAAAAAAAAAAAAAACCCACCTATCCTTGTACAAAAACTAAAAAATCTTTATAATGATACTAATTTTAATTGAAAGTATTTTTTCTGTAATTTTAATAAACTCTAATCTGATAACGCAATCTATAGCAATATTTTATTGTTACGAATGTTATTTTAGGTTTTATTTTATAAATGCTATGCCATGCAAACTAATTTTACAATTCCATCAAACCATTCAATCATATGTGTTTTTTTCTAATCTAATAAAATATTACCTTTTTATTATATTAACTCTGAAGTAGATTTTTGCTATCGTTTTAGTTTCTTAATATATGTACTTTTTTTTATTTTCAAGCATAGACATTTGCAAGTAAATTGTTTCCATTAATCTGATATTTTTGAATTCTATTAAAAAAATCACATCCTATATAAATACAATCCATATTAATAATTTAACAGTCAAGAAATGAACTAACAGTCTTTTGCCTTGGCTGGTCATGGAAAGGTGTCCAGTCAATGATAAAATAAAATAAAAAATTGTTTTTTTTTCATCATTCTAAATCAAATAAAGTAGCTTCATTAAATAAATATTAGATTCTTAATTCCTTTTACTCAAAAGTGCTGAAAAATTTATAAGTATTGCTAAAATTTACGCTTCTGTATTTGAAAAGTTACCAACATAGTATTTTAAAGCCCATGAGATTAGAGCTTATAATAAATATTTAAACATCCGTGGTCGTTCTAGAAATAAATAGAGCCAATAAAAGTTCGTACGGTTGGAAAGTGCATTGTGCACGGGAAAAGAAACTTGATATCCATTCACGCTAAGAAAACTGAGAAATTGGAGAATTCATATGGGAGCCAATGCCAGTCGGTGAGAGGTCAGGAACTTTGGAGGAGCGCCAAAAGAATAAGACTTCGAAACACCCGACTTCCGCTTCAGATAATATGTATATTCGTATTGTGTGCTGCTTAAAATCGTGGCATTTAAAGATTGCGGCTTACGGTTTTTAAACATGCAGGAAAAGAATGAGAATTATGTCTGTTTTTGCGGAAAGCCGACACCAAAGGATTTCGATATGCAAGGAAATCTAATGATTGACATTTTTTGGCCCTTATAAAATTTGTCACCATTACATTGGAACAAACATTTTCAAAAATCAATTTAGATTTTAATTCAGAGTAAATAACACAAAAATAGTCGATATAATTTGTCACCATTACAATAGAACAATCATTTTCAAAAATCAATTTAGTTTTTAATTTAAAATGAATATTACAAAAATAGCTTTAAAAAATTTGTCCCCATTACATTGGAACAATCATTTACGAAAATTAATTTAGTTTTTAATTAAAAAAATATTACGAAAATATTTGATGCATAAAATAGCTGATCAATATTATTTTTTCCTACCTTTTATGTTTTTTTCACAATTATTGAAACATACAGTTAATAAATACATAAATGAATAAATTAAAAAAATTATTTTCGTCGAAGTGCTGCTTTATTTAAATTAAGTTCAAATGAATTAATTTGTTTTTGCTAAAATTACATTTGCATTCTTTTTCTAAAATGAAGGTGGTCCATAAGTAGATAAACATGTATTTAGGATGCTCCTTTGGGGTTATTAACGGTAAGTTTTATGGATATTTAGGACGTTCTTGGTAATTTTGAATCAGATTGACGAAGACAATACCTTAACGTCTCTTCTTGTGGGAAAGAGAAATTACATTTGCTCTTTTCTAAAATGAAGTTGTTCCACAGGTGTACTTAGTTCAATTTAATTTGGTTTAATTATATTAACGCCCCGTTGTAAGGCAACACAAGGGCTAATTTGGGATGGATCTCGTAATTTTGAGCCGTGGTCAGATGACGAGGTCGACACCTGATTCACAAGAGTACAGTCATGTATTTAGAATGGCCTTTTAAGCGATTTTTTTAGAGCGATTCCTTAACGTCTCTTGCAGGAAAGAGAAATTACAGTTACATTCCGATTCTAAAATGAAGGTGTTCCACAAGTGGAGAGACATGTGTTTAGAATATTCCTTTAATGTTTGTTTTTATGGATATTTGGAATTTTCTTTATAATTTTGAAGCACGTCCAGATGGTGAGGACGATACTTTAACTCTTTTTGTGGTGAGAAGAAATGAGGAGATTCCAGAAATCAAATGTAATATCACAAGGTTCATAGCATGGTGAGCACTTCATGAATCAAGTTTCTAACTCTCAATTTAAAAATTCAAAGCTGAAATTCAGATATAGTAATAACAACCGGGGGGGAAAATTGGAGT
Organism: Argiope argentata; assembly: GCA_026289955.1. Classification (NCBI taxonomy): domain Eukaryota; kingdom Metazoa; phylum Arthropoda; class Arachnida; order Araneae; family Araneidae; genus Argiope; species Argiope argentata. Next base: position 7,216,407 of record JAOUZG010002851.1, on the reverse strand, counting down.
TTTGAACTACCATACTAGAATGAGGATTAAATCGAGGCTTTCCTTCTCCAAATTTACACATCTCAACAGCAGGGAGGTATTTCTGTACCTCAAAATCAGATGGACACTAATCACGTCATACTTATTTCGTTCAAGTAAGTATAAGAGCTTAGTCAAGAGAGTTAAGAATTCACTTGCTGCCCAGAAGAGTTTGGTTCTTATATCTCCCGAAGTGATATGAAGTGAATTGTTGCCAGTTGTTGAGGTTTGATGTGAAATGGAATTCAGCACGCAGAATTGAACCTGAAAGTCGACGTTTTTAGACTTAATTAGCCTGAATCTAAGGTACAGAATTGATTTTGGGGTTTTAATTTAATTCTATCCACACACAGAGTTAATTTTCTGGTGTCAAAAAAAATCGAGTATCATAACCGTAATTCTTTCGTCCAATATGTTTTATATACAGTTTAATCTTATTTAGATTTGAAACATCCGGTGAACGAGAATTTTAACACAATCACATCCAACACAATTTTAAAAGTATGAAAACAAGGCAATCGTTAATCATCGAATATTAATAATAAAAAGTACTTTATAAATGCAAGAAGAAATAGGGGTGGTAAATTTAAATATGTATATAAAAACAGGAATTTTGAATAATATAAATACAAAATATTTATCGAAGCATAATAATTTAATTTTAATATTATTGAATTTTTAGCTCAAAAGATTATCCGAGTAAGAAACCAGGACACAAACTGAGTCGAGCATTAATAAACTTGGATGTATTAAATGAAAGGTTGTTAGAAAATACATTATTTTCTACCAACTTTTTTAGGAACTAAAAAAACAACATTTATTTAATAAATATTTCTCTTCAAAAAATGATATTTTAGAAAATGGCATTGGCATATAGTTTTGCAAGAGAAATTATTGTAACGTTTAATTTCATCTTTGTGCTAAAATAAGAGGCCAATACAACACATATTAACTACAAATAAATGAATTTTTTTAAAAAATCGAACTTTGGATATAAATTCCTAAGATAAAAGCAAGGTACTTGAAACAAGTAAAAAGACATTTCACGTATGCCTGCATAGATAATTACTTGCATTTTTCACATTTTATTAGTTTATGAACATATTTAATTAATTTTATTAATTTTTAAGATTATATGGATTTTTTTTCATATACATAATTGTCAAGATTATGTAGATTTTGTTTTCATCAATACTCTTACAATCGATGAAACATCCTTTGTCATTAAAAATTTAATTATTATTGTAAAATGACGAATAAGTAAAGCTGCTTTCTCTCGTTTACGGGTTGTTGTAAATATTGTTGCATTCAGACAGAGGGATTTTTCTACTCTCGAGGAGTAAATCGTTATATTTACTAATCAAAGTTGTGAGTCTTAAAATATCCTTATGATACATTATATGTCCATTACTAAATATGTCACTGTGAAGAAATATTGTGGATAATGTATTTTCTATCAAAATTTTATTTAATACATCCAAATTAATTAATGCTAGATTCAGATAATCTTTTGAGCCATAAATTCGATAATATTAAAATTAAAAAATTTATGTTCCGATAAATATTTTTTTTATTATTCAGAATTATTATTTTTATATTCATATTTAAATTTACCCCCTCTATTTCTTCCTCCATTTATAAAGTACTTTTTTATTATTTAGTGTTCAATTTTTTTAAAATTAATTCTTATATCGTACAAAATTTTATACAAAAATTAAACCTGTATTTTATAGGCATATTCGATTATTTCATAAGCCTCAGTTCAATAATTATACTTTAAAATGTATTTTCATTATATTCTATAATAAGTGTAAAAATACAGGTTACGTCAGATTTAAAAAGCTGGCTCATAAACTACTTCATGAATATTTTATTTAACTGAACTACAAAAATTTAAATATTTATATTTTATAAAAGTTAACAGAAATTATCAGTTCCGAATTTTAAAAATATGTTTTGAAAATAAATACTTTAAAAAAAATTACCATAACAAAATTTGGTTGTAACACAAAATGTCCTGCATAAAAAGTGGAAGTTTTCTTTAAACGAATTTTTTTTCTTGATTTACCACAATTCGTAAAAATGTTTTAGAACGAATTGTTAATTAACAAAGAATAATTTTTATGTGAATACAACAAAAATCCGAATAAAAACCTGTTTAATTTGTAATCTGTTTTTAACCGCATTAAGAGGAAAAAAATACCTTCAGTAACTAAGAAACATTTAGTAATATGTCTGAAGAAACATCGAAGATTTTAAAGAGGAAGATACGAAACAATGAAAAGACAGAATGAAATCTACGATCACAAAATTCAAGTTATCATGTGAGAGCAAGATTATTTTTAAGTCAATATTTGTCTTAATTAACTGAAGTCATCAACTAATTTAAATCCTTTTTAAACAGTCACGAGACTTTTCTATATCTCTCTATAATATATATATATATAGAGCGATATTATATATATATATATATATATATATATATATATATATATATATATATTAATTTCAATTTTTCTTGCCAGCAAACAAAGTTTTGAAGCTCGACCAACTTTGAGACGAAATAACAGCTATGATATCATGGTTCTACGTCAACCTTTTAAAAACGCATCTGCTGCCCAAGAAGCGTACGCCATGATAAAGTGACACTGGTAAAAGCAGGTCAACCTTTTAAAAACGTATCTGCTTTCAAAGAAACCGACATAATAATGTAATACTGGTAAAAGCAGCTAAAATAATTCTTCAACCGATAATTTACAGCAGCCCACAATTTTAATTTTTGTCTGTAAATTTCGGAGATATCAAAACCTCCTAACCAAAACAAAATCATGTTCTCACATGATAATAAATTATGTCGATAAATTATGTAATTGTCGATAATAAATTATGTCGTAATATGTCGATAATAAATTATGTAATTAACTATAATTTGAATGAGCTTTTGGTAAATGGTAATAAATAACTTTTGATTAAACTATGTTTGTAAACAATGCTTGTTATTTTAACGGAACATTTATTAAAGATATTGCTAATGTTGCTTTAATGAAACCGCATTTCGAATCGATTTTGAAATGCTGAGAAACTGAAATAAGACATCATCTTGCCATTTAAATATAAGCCCCGAAATTCCCTCAGCCATTTTAAAAATCATCTTCCTTAATGTAACACGAAACATCCTATTTATCATATTGCATGAATTTTTGTTACAGTACACAATGGATAGTGTTCAAAGAAAAAGCCGCACCACTTTTATGCTCAAACCCTAAAATTCGATCAACCAGCAGATAAGACTGATAAAAAAAATGCTCCTAAAAGGGAGGGAAACTGCGGCAGTGTCGGAGAAGTAATGCAAATCTCGGAGAAAGGGAAAGCCGACACCCCCTATCTAAATTTGTATTGATAGTACCATTTTGAAAGAGTAAAATGTACCTTGTATAATCTGCGGAAAGAAAAGTATATAAAAGTATAACTATAAGAAGGAAAAAATGTTTAAGATAAAAAGCTTTTAGATTCATCCGTGGGAATTTTCATGATAGCGTAGATAAAGAATTATATCATTCACAACTGCGAACAGGTAGATAGACATACAGATGCGTCGATCAGCTCAATAGGGATTATAGAGCTCAAATGCGCTAATTAAGTCGCCTGAGTGCCAATTTTGGCGAAAAATGTCAGTTGGCGCGATTCGAAGTAATGAATACATGCGACTGCCCGTTTGAAAGGATGTTTGCTCATTGATTCTTCAGAGCTAGTCGAAAGATAAAAGTGAAATTTACGTTTTGGGCTTTCATCGGCACCTTTTTAAAGGCTTTGTGAGCAAGAATGCACTAATAAACACATTCGGATGTCCAATTACATTTTATTTCGTTTATTTTCAGTACTTTAACTAAAGATAATCTAAAGATGAGTTCTGAAATAAAATTTACAAAAAATTTATTCTGAAAAGGTAAATTTTAAAATATTCTCAGAATCTGTTGAAATATTTTTACTCTTTAGTATTTCATTTTTTTAATGGATTTTCCTCTTACAATAATTATTTTTTATGTTTTTTTTTATAAATTGCCATTAAATAAAGAAATGCGCCGATTCGAATTTTTAAATAATTATGGACAGGCACATTTATAATTTCTGTAAGATACTTGAGTAATCATCCCACATATTCAGTTTTATATCGCATATTCGGATGCATCTTACAAAGCATGATCAAAAACATTTTATATATATATATATATATATATATATATATATCTGTATGAAAAGTTTGATGCAGATCTTCCGTTATAATTATAAATCTTTTATTTTTTATAATTTAATCATCTAAAGATTTATGATTTTGAATAAATTATGCTCTGACATATAACCATGAACAGAGAATACATTTCTCATACAGTTTCAACCATAATTTTGCAATGTGTATTTACATACTACATGTCAACATACAAATTTCATTTGAAAATAAAGATTGCATGTCGAATTTCAGCCTTTTATTCTTATTATTTCTAAATTATTTTGTCTTTAAAAAGACAGCTAAAATTCCAAAAATGCCGTTTCCGAAAGCTCGCAGAGTTGTATTTATCAAAATATTGAAGCCGAAATCTCTAAGGATTGCAATATTTTCACTCCATGCGATTCATATATAAGAAAGCAAAAAGATTGAAGCATTAAAATTAATTTTTACCTTGAGCATATTTCTGAGAAATGCTAGATTAAATAATTATTCAAGTTACAGAACTCATCACGATAATAACCTGTTAACTGTTTTTGACTATTATGCTCATCATGGAAAAAGCACAGCATTTTTCGAGTTTATTTAATGGCAATTATTATATTTATAATTGATTTATTATATTACTGTATATATATATATATATATATATATATATATATATATATAAATATAAATGACAATTTCAGTACGCATTTTCCGAAGAAATCGGAACGTTTAACTGGTTCAACTAAAAAAAATCAGCAATTATTTATTTATTTATTCGTTTTGTTTTGTTTTTGCTGCTATTTTGTCCTTATAAACAAATAAACAAAAAAAAATCAAAAATAACAAAAAATCGAAACTTTATCTTTCACTTACACTTCTGCAATCAGCAAAGCGGTTCCTACTGTCTTGACAGAGGCAATTGCGACATCAGTGTATAAAAAAAGAAATTAACTGGATTATTTGGGGTGTGGAAAAGCGGTTTAACACAGGGTCAGGGTCAAAGAGGGAGAGAAAAAAAAGAAACTATAACAACTGAGATTCACAACCGCAAACAAAGAGAGAAGTTGGTTAAAAATAACTGTTGTCTTAGAAGAGCCGTTTTTAAAAAAAGCTATAAAAACTATTCAGACGCTTCAAATCGTAGCTGATTCAGTTTCAGGCAAGACTTCCCGGCGACAAAGTGGTACAGTTTTCAAGAATCTTCAGTATTTAAAGTTAAGATAAACCTTTACGAAATCATACTTAGAAAACTTAAAAACGATTTTGAAAAGATACTGATTTTCAAAATTTGAAGTCTTTAATCATTTGAAAATTGGAATTTTTTAATCATTTCACAATGTGAAGTTTTTAATCAAAGAACATAACACATTTTTTTGGGGTTGAGGGAGTTCTCAATTATTCTATTATTAGGCAGGTATTTGTACTAAGCCATAGGCGATCAAAATGTTTATTTTCAAGAGTTCAAATAACTCTAGTCAAATCTTAGTTCCTATCTCAAATCTTTTTAAGACGACCCTCGTCTAACTCCTCTTTCCAATTTCAAAATAAATCCCGAAAAACACTACTTTATGTACATTTTCAGGGGAAAAAAGTTTCAGCAGAACTTCTGAATCATAATCATTACACTGAGTTTATTAATATATTTCACCACTTTAGAAGCGCTACCAACCAGTTAGTATACTATAAGTTTATTACGTAATTATAATTTGAAATAAAGCTTTCATCAATTATGATGAAATGTAGTTCATCAAAGTTGGTCGGCAAAACTAAGTAAATAATATTAAATATGTTAGGTGAATAATGGTTCATCGAAGACGACAAGGTGCCTTTTTAAAGTAAAAAATTATTTTTTTATTAGAACTTTAAATTGCCTTATATTTTTTCTTAATTTCATTTAATAATTAATGTTTGACACGGTATTATACTAAGATAATAAATAAATAAATTAAAGATGAACAACAACATAAAGTAGTATCAAATCTTAAATCGTAAATTTCAAATTATGTGAGTACATTATTTTTTTTAAGTCTAAATTAACTTAAGCCATTAACCAATTTAAACTGGTTTGAAACAACCATGAGACTCTTCTATCGCTCGCTATCTCACTATAATATATATAATTTTTTTAAACTTTTATTTTCAATTTTTCAAGCTGGCAAACAAATTTTTCTAGCTGAACCGATTTTGAGATGAAATAACAGCTACGGTGATATAGTTCTACGTCAACCTTTTAAAAACGCATCTGCTGACAAAGAAGCTTACATAATAATAAATCATACTGGTAAAAGCAGGTAAAAATAATTTTTTCTTGTAAATTTTGAAGGCATCAAAGCTTTATAACCACATTAATATCACGTTCGTACATTCAAAAAGTTGCAACTAATTCAAAAAAGGTTTAAAGGTGTGTGTGTGTGTTAAAGCATTTTAAATTATTTCTAATGAGAAAATATAATGCAACAAAATTCTCGCCTAATAATTTCGAATTGTAAAACACTATTATATGAGTTGAAAACTATATCCAGTTTTATAACAAAGATAAATATTCCTTACTCATTTTTTCTGATATTAACACACACACACACATATTATATATAGAGAGAGAGAGAGAGAGAAATGTACTCTATTTTTACAAATAAAATATCTTTTTGAGCACTTTAAAATCCAGCAGAGAAAGATCAAAGTGTTATCTTCTAAATTTTTAATTAACAGAAAGCACTCTAAAAACTTCTGGTTGGGGAGTATTTCGGAAGGGGAACGGCATTAAGATCTAATGAAATAAAAAATTCTGAATGAATTCTGAGTATCAAAAAATGATGAATAATTTTAGATAACCGATTTTTTGTAACTGAGAGCTTCTGAATCTTTGGTTCTTGAATAATATTTATATCTAGTATTCCGATATTTCCAACGAGTTATTAAGAATGAAAATTTTAAAAGAACTGAAGTGGCCCTGGAGTACTTGTATGCGAATTTTAGTATTTTTCATATTGAAGGAGCCATGTCATTCAACTATTTGAAACTATTAGTTGACTTTTTAAAATTACAACTTTTAAAAATATTGGATATAATCTCATATGAAGTCATGCACATGAATTTTAAGATCGGGATAATACCGAGTACATTGACCTGATCTTTAACCCTTTCAGCCCAGAGTTTTTAAAATGTTGAATAAAAAAATGATGGAAGTTAGTGATAAAGGTCACTAAGAGAACGTCCACATTTAATTTCATCTCATTTTCACTAAGGGTATAGGAACCAAAAAGTCGTGGCAAATGCCACCATCAGGTTTCAAAAGAAATGAAAAGGAAGGACTTAAAATACTAGTGGCAAAGAGGGCCGAAAGGGTTAAAAAGAAAGCAAAATCATTTTTATCGAGTGCTATTCATATAAGTTATATGTTGTATATTCAACAAGCGTTAATTTAAGAAAATAAAATCATCAATCTATTTGGGTTAAAAATTAATCTTCTATTTAAAATATAAATCATGTATTTGTAGTTTATACTATGACATCTTATAAGAATTAATAAAAAGATCGTGTTATTAAAAAGATTAAACGTGATTAAATTTTTAGTTTTTAGTTTAAATATTAACATTTTTAGTTTTTAGTTTAAATATTAACATTTTTAGTTTTTAGTTTAAATATTAAATATAAATATGTTGCACCTTTTTTTACTGTCATTAATTATATACTGAGGTTGACGCGGAAATCATAATACGTGCATATATAAATGCAAATAAAACAGATAAAAGACGGTAAAAGAAGGATAGAAGAATATTTATGCTTCTTTTATTATTCCTGTTTATTGTTTTAAATAAACTATTTAAATGCTTCCGATGTTTGTATTTATTTTTTTAAATTTTGCACAAGAGCCCTTCTCACGCATCACAATTCGTACTGTCTCATTCAATGACGATGCGATTTCTTGCGATCAAGTTACCATCGAATACAGTAATAAGTTACTTTTATCACAAGAGAGTAGCTTATATTTCCAATTTTTGATTTAATATTCTTATTGGAAAATAGTTACGGCAGCTATCCTTAAATGAACAGAGTGAAATTATATATAAATATTTAAGACGAGTAAAGTTGTTTCCGATTAATTAGTAGCCATGGTAGTCAAATGGATCTTGAAGAAGAAATTTAGGCCCGAAGCCCAATTCCAGGACTTCAATTTCCCACTATTTCTGAGACAGGTGAATATTAAATTTGTCGTTCTAACATTTTTCAGTGGTGTAGCTGGCTTAGAGATAGCTCAGATGTTGTCCTCGTCTCCGGAAACTATTTAAAATTGCTATTGAATTACTTTGAGAAAATTACTATTGCATTAATTTGAAAACTGGCCCTTAATATAATCAACAGCATTAATATCAGTAAATAATCGATAGACATAGAAAAGACTTTACTATGTCTATCGATTTACGAGGAGTTTTTTCAAAATGCGAGATAAAAGAAATGACGCCTATAAGTACAAAATATTAGTTCTGCACATTCCAAATCAATGATTTAAAATTAATTTTACAAAATGTAACCCAAGAAACTGTCTAAAACGTACGATGAAACTTTAACATACTTAAAATTCTAACTTTTCATTTTTGTGTTACTGCGGCTTCTGTCTCATTCAAACTACAAAAATTAAATAAAATCCATCTTCCTTAGTTTTCAACAATAAAAAAGTTTTAATTTTAATACAATGATTAATTGTATTGTTTAAACACGCAAAAAAAAGTTTTTAAACATTACCAGAATTTAAGAAAAATCTGCCTGCTCATAAATTAAATATCATTGAGAAAGTTTTTTTAAAAGCTTAGAGTAGTTATTAGAAATAATAGCGAAAGAAATGCCATAATTTTGTTTAATTTTTCAATAAATAAACATCTAAATTATAAAAAACGCTTACAGGTACACATCCCCACCCTCCATAGTATGCATGTGTCATGTTTGGTTGTTCTAGGTCAGATTGTCTGGTTTGCATAACGCCAACACACACACACACACACACACACACACATTCATCTTTATTGTGAGTAGAAATGACTCAGGGGACCGAGGGTCTGTATAAAAATTTAAAATTCTTCACCCAAAAAGACATTTATTGACACAAACTATTATTTTTCACTGCATTTAATCCCTTTTCCAACTTGAAGTGTATGCCTATTACTAATGATTTAGAAATTAGATAGTAGATTTTGAATAGAGAATATACTCCATATATATCATGTTTGACTTAAATACATAATTGCGAGTTAATAATATAGATATTTTAAAAGTTTCTAAAAAACTTTTTTTTTTTAATTTATTTGTATGAAAAGATATTTTTTTATTCATTTTGTACAGATAGGAAAAAAAATGGTCATTTTTTAGGTTTTGTTTGCTGTGATAATTTAAGAATATATCAGTAACGACACCCTCATTTAAATATATTTATATATGGTAAGTTTAATAATTTTAGAACAAATAATCTTGTTTTTAGAGAATGAGCATATGCATTCACGCTACCCCCATTTTTCTTCTTACAAAAATGTGTTTAAATGAAAGCACATTGATATCCATTTTTTCAATATATAACTATCGATAATTTTCGATTAATCATTGTTAATAGTATTTAAGCAATTTACCCACCAAAATTGAACCATTTCAAAAATCCATAAAGGATTATGGAATTTTCATTTTGTTTTTTTAATTGAAATTCAGGAAAAAAAACAACAACACTATTTTGGAGGTACTTCTATCTATCTCTATACCTCTATACCTAACTGTCTCTATATTATATAATTAAATATTTGTTTGCTTGTTTATATGTTATTTGAATTTATTATTGACAAATCCGAAGGAAATATAGCACACATACCATAAACACTTAAACAGAACCGCGCTTTAAAAAAATTCACATTTCTACAAAGAATAAAATTGGGATGAATTAATTGGGTTTAAAAAAAAAAAAAAAAAAAAAAACCTCTTCGTCGTTCTTAACACGTTCAGCGCCTTCAGGTGAGACTTCTATAGGGCGACTGTAACGCGCTTCAAACTTTCGTCTACATTTCAAAACTTTTAAACGTTTTGTAAATGTTTACTTGTTTGAGGTTTTTATTTTTGTTTGCTTTAATAAGGGGGAAAACAGGGGATAAACAGAAACGTTCGTGGAGAGGACGGCGAATTGGATTATTGCTAGAACTGCAGACTATATAATCATACAAAATTTGTTTTATACCAACTTAAAGTTTAAAAAAGCATTTTTCGTTACCATACAGTTTTCATTTGTTTTTTTAATAATTTTTTTAAAGTGAATTGTTACAAAAATTGCACGAATTCCATTTTCTTAAATCGAAATATTAAACTTTTTTTACGTCTATTATTCACACGCTAATTTGCGATCAAAGAATTTTTAGTTTGTTTCCTAAGGATATTATTAATATCTTAATATGAAATTTAATCTATTTAAAAACTATGTCCCCAAGGAGCCATTATATTCAAAATGCTGAGCCTGGTAATAAAGTATCGGCATCGGAACCGGAAGATTTCTGGTTTGAGACCCGATTTCACCGAAGAACTGTGATATAAGCGGGTCTGGGACACGTTAAAACGGTGCGGGCCAAACATCTTCCCTCTGGTGTGGTGTGGAGAGAGAAGTGTCAGCTCAGGTGTCGTCCTCGTCATTTGACCGAGGTCTGTTCCAAAATAGACCTTGTGTTACTTTAAAACGAGAAGATAATATAAATAAACTAAACGAATCTATATTAAAAATCCAGTACCAAAATTTAATTTTTCCACGCGGTCTTTGCATATTTACAACAAATTGCAACTATCTGAAATCTTTTCAATTAGCAAATAAATTACTTTTGAAAGTATTAAAATTTTTTAATGGAATGAATAATATTAATATTTATGCGAAAATTACATGCATCAAGATGTCAACTCCCTTCCAAATAGATGTGGCCGACAAAATATTAATCAAAAATAAAAAGTGATTCATTATTAATAACTAATATATATTATAAATTAACCAATTTATTTCGCGAATTTTAACGCTGTCAAAAACAATATTTTAAGTGATTAAATTGTTATTAACAGGCGGCTGTTAAACTCATAATTAGGGTATTTAAATTTAATCACCGGCCACACCATGCAAGAGGCTATTTCTCAAAACCCATTCGCTTGTCTACCGGTCTTACGACGAATAAATCTTCGCTGGAAAACATCTTAACCTTCTCTGAGAGCCCAACACGCAGGTCAAGTCGCTTCACAGCGGTTTCACTGTTTACGCACGGAACTTTCAGAACCCAAACACAAAAGGTTCCGTGCCGTACAGAGTTTAGTTTCTTTCTTAATCACTTTCGCGGAGTTTTAAATGAAACAAGCTGGCGGCGATTCATTTGCGGATGCTTTTGAGAAAGGTTCAGGCAGCCAAGCATTAAAACGGCATGTCTGTGAATATTATCTTTAAATAAATAACTACTGGTATTGTTTACAAGTGAAGTTTAAACGGATTCTTTTTCAAACTCTACTGTGAAATAAGAAAGATTTATTTGGAAGAAAATTTAAAAAGAAATTTGCATTTTTTCCCTTTTCAAATTCAACTGCAAGGGATAACTTGGATTTAATTATTCGGTCAAGAATTGATTATTTTACGGAATCGGAGCTGCTACAATCACTACATAAGAAATTACTTATAAAGATTCATTTGGGTTTGGGAATAATTTGGACATTTCAAAAGAAATTTGAAAACAAATGTGCCTTATTCATTAGCAAGAGATTATTTGTAATTAATTATTCAATCAGGAATCAATTATTTTATGGTTTCTGATCTGTTACAATTATTGCAGGAAAACTTACTTATAACACAAATATTCATTTGGAATTGGTGATAATGCTTTCAATTCGGCTTTCTGATATTACTCAATATGATCTGATTTGAATTAATTTCTGTTATATATAGAGAAAAATTAAATCGAATTTTAAAACTTCTCTATTTGATCCCCAGAATATAAAATTTCAAGCAGGCGTTCAATTTTTATTTCAACGGGTCATACAAAATTACATTCATCTAGATTTCCCGATTTTGAACTATAGTACCTACTTTTGAAAAGGTTTGTTTTAAAATTCACCCATTAGATTACAATTCTGATGATGACACAAAGAATGAAAGAAAAACTGTCATTTTACAAGATAAGTAAACAGTAAGAGAGGGATGGTTGTATGGCAAAGCCGTTCCAAATGCTTTTTTTTTAAGTACTGAAATAGAGACGATGCGAATTGTCTGCTACAGGAAACAGTGACAATTTCTCTTAAAGGATATTATAATTCAAACATACATAATTTTCGAGGTGAAAACCATTCAACGAATTTCACGCCATTCTTTCGTAGCCGTTTCCGTTTTTGAGCTGTCTTGTTACTAGACATAATTTTAAAAAAGTAAATTATTCAGACTTGCGGAAATATAAAATAAACTAATTTATCAATATATTAATATTTAAGTTTTCTTCTAACCATTACATTTTATATATTTGGAAAAAATAGAAATTCTGAATTTTTTTTCATAAAGTAAAAAATTCAATGCATAACAGCATCTACTTTAATGCTCAACTCCCCCTCAACCCTCATGAAATTATTAGCTTTATCAATCAAACGCAAAATAACGCATTGAGATGCAAATAAACAAGCAATAAAAAAATCTATTCCTACTTAGGTCAAAGAAGAAAAAAAACTGTTTTAGTTACTTTTTATTGAATAATTACATTTAATACAAATAATTTATCAAAAAATTTATACCTGAACGAACAAAATGAAGTTCGGATCCGTTGAAAATAAATCAGAACAGACTTAAAATGAAATCAGAATACACTCAATTGGCTTTGAATTTTCAACACCAATTGAAGCAACGCAAATGCGTGAATTTTCTAAGACAGGTGGGGTAATGCAATACAGATGAGAATTTTTTGATTTTCTTTATTCTGTATTTTTTTAAAATCGAAAGTACTTCAAATTGAATCGATAAATTAACATTCAATTTTAAATGCATCAAATATTAAGGAAATAAACAATCGTTTGAAATAATCGGTAAAAAAATATGTTAAGCATAACTTCATGAGGGTGGGAGGGAAAAGCAAACTTAATTCGTTACTTATTTGGCATTGAGGAAACGAAGATTTTGGACTAGAAAGTTAGTTTCTAATTATTTTATAAAAAAATTAATGAATTTATATTTTTGAAAAACTCTATTAACATAATTTTTTTTCTTAAACTTGAGTGGATAAATAAAAAGTATTTTATTAACGATATATATCATATCATATCATATCATATCATATCATATCATATCTATCTATCTATCTATCTATCTATCTATCTATCTATCTATCTAT
>JAOUZG010002851.1:7163623-7202804 GCA_026289955.1 Argiope argentata | reverse complement strand
TATCTATCTATCTATCTATCTATCTATCTATCTATCTATCTATCTATATATATATATATATAAAAGGAATTGTAGAAAAAAAATCAAAAGTGTAATTCTTAATCACCAGCAACTCGTTGAATTTGCTTAAAAAGTATAGTTTTGAAGATGTATATTCACCAGAAATACGTTAAAACATTTGTATTTAAATTCTGTTGTTCCATGTCGATACAAACATTTTCCACCCAACCCAGTTTTGTATCATAAAGCCGACTGGGAGAAAACTTCTGCAAAAGGGTTCATCACATCTCAGTTGCTCACACTTCACGAGGTCCAATAGTGCGCAAGATTTTGGAGAAATTTTATAGGGTTCATTTGTGTATCGAAGCGTCCATCTGCTGGATCCTTTCATCCCGAAAGGTCCGAGAGAGACCCATCCTCTGGGCATTCAAAGCACATCCTGTGACACGTGCCGGCGTCCCCACCTGGGGAAGAGAGGCACACCCAAGGAAAGACTGATCCCGGATCCTGAGAGGAGAAAGGCTGGGACATTTTATGGGAAACCGTCGCCAAGACGCCCAGCCTTCTATCGGCCCAAGCAGCCCTGCAGCGAAGGGTGGCTGTACTATAGAACTGCAGAACAGACTTTTGTAGTATAGAATTAAATTATTACTTTTGAGGAGAAACAGTGGTGATTAGAAAGGGAAATCTTGGTGAAAACGATTTCAGAGCAAAGAGAATAAATGTAATAAATTATTTTCATTTTTTATCATACATCCCAATATTGGTTTGCGATTATAGAACTTTAAATTAAATTGAAATCTAGATGTTTGTAAATGTTTTGTTAGCTTGTATTGAACGATTATAGGGTTTGCTATTCTTAATGCACACTGATCAAAACAACAACTGAAGACATTTGGGATACTTATTACTTTCAGCTCTTTTTTTCCCTTTCGTTCAATTTTTTTTAATTGATCTATTTAGGGATGAACTGTCTAATTATGCAAATGAGTTAATACAGTTCTTGAATTCAAGGACTCTTTATTAAATCTCTCAATGACTCTCAGAATTGTGTACGTAGGAATGCATACACTATTGAACATTAGAAGGGCTATGAATAGTTGTTAGAATCTTAAGAATTTGAATTTAAGTAAAAAGAAGTCAAAGGAAAACAAATTAAAGAAACCAAATGTAAATGCTCTTGAATAATTCATGTCTTACACCCCGTTCTGGGTAATTTCGAATCATGATCTGACGACAAGAGAGATATACGATACTTCATATCTCTCAGAACTTTTGAGAAGAAGTCCTTTGTTCTATTAACCTGAAGGCAACTAACTGATCGAAGACGCTAAATTTCCCATGAAACAGACTCGAAAGCACCATGAACACTTAGGGAAATTGGATCCTGTAACTGTGATTCTTCAATTATGAAATTAAGACACTAACATTAAGACTGACGTGTAGACCCTTCAAACTGAAGTGTAGCTAGTTAAAAAACACTGGATACGATATTTTTTAAAAAACTAACCCTATATAAAATATCATAAATACATCAGTTTCAAATATGTATCTTTTAATCTCATTTACTCATGATTTTCATGCATTTAAGACGGTATATCTTATTTTTTTAACATTAAAAAAAGAGTTCGATTATCAAAGATACCTATGGAGTGTTCAGGAACTATAGATTAAATTTTCGGTAAAAATGAACTTAAAAATCATATATCTTGATTTTTCAGAACAATAAAGAAAGTAAATACAATGGTGAACAATTATACATCGAATTACTTTTCGGACTGCTATGGAAAGGTTAAAAATCCATAATTTACAAATTCATGAAGACAAAGAGTCTCTTTTCGTTTAAAAAAAGATAGAGAAAATTGGATTCTATTTTATGATATGAATTAAAAACAGAGCTTATCCGTTGCATTATTCGGAATCAATAGCTATTAAATTAGATACATTTTCTTTCTTGAGTTTCTGCTACCCATTTTTTGTCTCATCAGAAACTTTTTTTATCAGGACTATATTTATTAAGCAAATTTCTAAATAGAAAACTAAATCATTGGCGATATTTTCGCATACATGCTAGAAAAATTCATCTCATGTCATGTTTCGATGTTTTAGCAGATTTTTCAAAATCTGATAGCAGTGGAGCAAAAGGTGTATTTAAAATACTGTCTAACATGAACAAAAACTATCAGTGGTTTCATTTGAATCGAAATCTAGCATTGGACAACTCTGCGAAAAATTTTAAAGGCCATACTCTGATCAGTGCTTTATCCTAAGAAAAGCATCACTCTGAAAACAACAAAGTCGTTAGTTGGAACATTATAAATAAATTAAACTCTTTTTCGTAAAAAAAATTGGTACATCAAATCAGATTCGGTCTCTGATAAAAAAAATATTTTTATCTTCATTTGCTAGCAAATCATTAAATTTTCCCCAGTTTTCTAAGTCTGTTAAGGAAACAAATGTTAACAAAATAAAACATACTATAAGGACGATGACGTAAATACAGTATATTTTTAATTATTCTGGAATTAAATGGTGCTGCAATCCAGAATAGTGCAAAAATAGTAAATTGAAAAAAAAACATTTGCCCTTTTTTGTGCAATATATTAACATAAGCAATTATGGCTTAATGAGCAATAGAATTCTTCACTAATTTGTTAGGTTACATAAAAAATCGTGATGTATTTGTGGAAGCATCTCTTTATTTTTAATGTTTCGAACAAGTGTTTGAACACGAGGAGTGATCGCTGATTATCGCGATTTCATGATTTAAAAATAAATATGACAAAATGCCACGCGCTATTTAAAGAAACAAGTTTTTCTTCGTTTGAAATTACACTGAGAAGATTTTCCCCCTGATAAATTTTCACGCGCATCTTCATTACTCCAAGAGTAATTATTTTAAAACCTTCACATTAAGCAACTTCTTTTTTAAAAAAATTCTGATTAACGTGACGGAGACGGAAATGATAAAGATAAAGAAAAAAAAAAGAATTTATCTAAATGACCTTTTCCTTTTTATATCTACCTTAACTAGCCCAAATGGAAATGTAGCATTGTTAGAAATGAACACGTTTTAAAGCGTAATTACGACAATCACGAGAATATAAATACGAAAAAAAGAAAGCCCTTAAATAATAATACGAATAAATAGAAAGCTGCGATCAAGAAATGAATAGATCGCCTTCACTGGATCTCGGAGAAAGGCATCACGAAAGCATTGTTCGGTAAATTATACATAAACGCTGACTGTGGAACCTAATTGTTCTCACTCAATGTCAGTTTTTGAGTCACTTTTCGGTAATTAAGTGTCTGTTTGGCGGGCTTCCCACGAATTTTTCATGATCGAAGGCCGACGTGGATTAAAATTTATTTTCTCTTCAAGAGATCTTTTCTGAACGCCCGGTTTATGGGCCACTATAAAATCCTTCCAATTTTTAGAATGGAGTTATCTCGATGAGAAAGTCAAGGTAACCATGACAAAGATGTTGGCTCATGCTGGGGGTTTAACGGCAAGAATATGACGCCTGGTGATTCGCTGTTAGGATTCTCTTTGTAATGAAAATCAGAATTGTCTCCAAAAACGCAAATGCATATTTTGCAGTTTCTCCGAGATAAATAATATTATATTCAAAGATATATCTCATGATTTAGCTTTTAATATGGCAAATTAATTCTGCTAACCTATTTGTGGATAAAAGCTTTAATGCGACTGCTACAACAGTGACTTAGAAAGGATAAATGGCACTCAGGAATTATGAAATCATTTCCTCTCCAGTTTTCACCAATAACATAGCTCATATAAATGGCGTCCGATGCATGATATTTAGGTTTCCCTTTCTCACCACTTTTTGGTTTTAGAAATAACATAAACATACTAAAGTTTTGTCTCCATGGGATCTTTAGGTTTTCAAGCCAACTCCCTTGTTGAAAAATCTTTCACGTTACTACAGTGGTGAAGGAAGAGTAAATGATATCGGGCATTATATGATTATTTCATTTCCAGTTTTCACGAATAACTTAGATCCTATAAATAGCCCCTATCGGGCCCCTTTCGAATCGTATTTGACATTAAAAAATGACATAAGTGTATTAACTGGTGGATTCCATTGCAATCTCCAAATTTTTATATATGGATCATCTCGACTCCAATATCTTATGCTACTCTAAGGCAGATTGCAATGAGTCAAAATTTTGTGCGAATCACCATTGATTCTTAATTGAAATCAGAATCAAAAAGCGAACACGGTAATTTTTATTATCCTCACACGGGGGTTCCTTGATTTTTAAGACGTTTGGATGAGATGGATACCTGGGAATCTTAGGTGACCGAACAATATTCATTGTTGGATACTTCAAGTCGACTATATCGCTATAGTGGAAAATAGTCGCTCATCTTCTGAATATATTTGTGTTTACCCACCAGTTAGTGTTTTCTGTATGGAAGTCTTCTTGTCACTGATGTTAAGACTAAAAAGCAAGAATTAAATATGGATGAAGTATCTTTGAAATAATAGGGAGAACATCTAATGAAACTTTTTTTATGTAATTTTATCAAAACGCCAGACAATATTTTCTCCTGTGAAATGATCAGAGTTTGACTAAGACGGGGACATACGAGGCAGTCCTAGGGCCCCCACATCAGAAGGGGGCCCCAAATCAAATAAAAAGTTTAATTTACACTTCCTTCTTTGATGAACTTTTTAAAAACAAAATATCAGTACAAAATAAAATAGGTCAGTTTTATGTTAGCTTCATCAATCTATCGTATAAACATAAAATATCTATTAATATCCATTAATAAATATTAATATCTATTAATCACAAAATATAAGTTTTACATGCTGTAATTGAATACAAATATATATCCACCTTGGATGCAATATTTATCTTTAATAAATCTGCATTAAAATTATCTTTTTACTGAATTTGAATTATGAATCTGTTTGGATATTTTTCATTCTGTTAGAATAAATATTCGACTTTTAATGTTCCAATATTTATAATAAAATGAGGCTGATAAAATAATTATCTTTCTTAAATAAGGAAGTTCGTTTTGCAAGAAAGAAGTAAATAATCCTACATTTGAAAACTGTTGAAAAATTTACACACTTTTTATTTAAAAATGTACTAATTTATAGTTTATGAGATTTAGAAGTTTCTCTTATAGACAGATGCTAGAGATGGTTGTAGAAAACGTTCTAATATCATTCTTGCCTTAATATTTTGTCAGATTGCCTTTTAAATTCAATGGTTAAATGTGGTATTTCGTGTTAGACTAAGAGAGTTTTTAGTTTTAAGTTAAAATGGCATTTTTATGCCACTGCAGCAAAGGGATCTCCCCAATGGAGTTTTTGCTATGGGCCCCAATTAGTCTAAGTTGGGTCCTGGAAGCGAGATCGTCAACTGACTAGGCAAAACGTTTCTCAGCAGAGATGCAATTTCTTTTTTTTACATATATTTTTTAATCGAGCCTTTAAATTTTGAATCCCGTTAAGAAAATATTATATATGACCAAGAAATGGATGCAGATATTTGGAAAATGCTAAAAACTAACCAGTGAGTTATTTGCTTAACAATAGATGTATTCTAAAATTCAGACCAATCAATTAAAATCATCATTGACAAAATGCCGTTAAAATCATTATAAAAATAGCTATGTCAAGTCTCATCAGTTATCGAAATGATTTTGAGAATTATATTGATCAAGTATAGCAATTAATTCAAAAGTTAAAATCAATGGTAAAAAACATATCCGAGATGTTTTTGTTTGAAGTGAGTTAAAATAAATTAATTATAACACTCAATTTAGAAATAAAAGAAAATTCGATTTTATAATTGCGCTTCCTCTTCCAAAATTACAGGTGACCATTTCCGCCTATGGAGACTGTTTTCGTTAAGGGGTGGGATGCACTTACTGCAAGCGGAAAGGGCGGGAGGGAAAAGACGATATCAAAACACAGATCCAAGGAAAAGAGCGGATGGATCTTTTCCCAGGTGCGAAGCGAGAGTGCGGCAAGGTGTGTATTCCAGTGTACACACAGTCGTAAAGTTGCCATGGAAACCAGAGAACTTGGAAGGGGGGGTGCTGAAGACGAAGAGACACGCGACGGTCGCGTGGGGCACCCCACGGGGTTCGGGTGCTTTTCACACAAGAAAAGGTCGTCCTAATTGAGTGGAACAAGTGGCAAGTAGCTCCCGAAGAAAAGGGACATCTGGACGCGACCACGTTGTAAAACTTGGGATTTATTGGAGTCTTGGGGAATTGAATGAAGTAAAAGAGAGGGCCTGACTCCCGGACGGTTTTTGTTGGAGGATGGGCTTTTAAGACCTCCCCAGTAGCTTTTTATGGGAGGTAGACAGGGGTGGAAGTCGCTTAAGAGGAAGGCTTTTTGCCCGATTCCGAGATTTTAATGTTCGCGACAAGGGAAGGGCCAAGCCTTAGACCGGATCCGTGGTTGAGCCCAAACTGTTTTCCATGGGCTTCCTCTTAGGGTGTGGAGATGAGTCTAGTCCATGTCTGGGCCTCGAAGGAGAAAAACCCGGGGACCGGATCCATCCTCGCCCCTGTGAGATGAGCAGTTTCCGGATGAGAGTTTCACAAAAAGCTGGAATTGGCGTTTCACATGCATCACTCCTCTGACAGCAAAGCACAAACTTGCCGGAAAATCGTTTACATAATGGATCAAAATTTCAAAAGACTGGCTGAGAAGACACTTAACAGCACTGATGATGTGTCAGAATATCTATGTAAAAAGAGCCGGTGGATCCGGAAAGGATGATAGTTGGAAATATTTTTTTTCCTTTCAAGTGGCAGTATTAGGGGCTAACTAATGCAGCTTAGTTAGGTATATTCCGCTACGGAAATCAAGAATTCTTAATCCAAAAACCTGTATAACATGCGGTATCCTTATAGGGATAATTAACTCTTCATATTTATTACTAACTATTAAAATGCATTAATTTTTTTTTTGCTTTTAATATACTTTAAATCTGCTTTTGCATCCAAAAATTAAACTGGCTAAAGTCCAATAAGATGGATTGTTTAGAAAATGTCAGTCGCATCAATTCGAAAATAAATTGTTACTTAATGCAATGAATGGTCTAAAAGTAAATATTTTTTATTTTCATTTCTAAAGAAAAAGGGAGAACTTTTAACAGATACTTATCCAAAACATCCAATTAATCAACGGCTTTTTTTTTCATTATCATTTATCAAAAGTTAAATTATCTATTATTTTTAATTTATAAAACAACTCTTCCTTTTTCTTTTTTTTAAAAATATTAAAGTGCTAGTTTTTATTGTTGTTGTTTGTTTTGCTTGTGTGAATGAAAACCAGTCCCCCCCCCCAAGTATGAGAATAAATACAAGAAAAATCCTCATAATCTAATTTCCCATTGGAGGCTTACGCAATAAAAATCTTTAGATATTTAGAAAGAATTTCTTTTCAATTGTACAATTCATTATAGAGGTGAATTTTTACAACTCAATTGAAGGAAAATTAAATTACAAATATTTCGAATACTGTGAAGAAATTACGAAGTCCGTTACTACAGACGAATCAAATTCTGAAACAGATATGTAGTGTGTCAGGTTATTAAATTAGTCTTACATTTTTAAGATCGATTAGCACTATTTAGAGACATGCCGTGCAATTTCGAAGCCTCTCCAAATGACGAAAATGACACACGCATCGACTCTCCAGATATCCAGATTTTTTGAAGAGATAATTTTAATGAAATCAGACTCTCTAACACGTAAACCTTTTGAAGAATAAAATATTGAATCTGAAATTTTCCAGCCATTAGTAAACTCAAGTCCAGAAGTAGCAGCAAATAAAGAAGCAACTAATGGAAATTTTTATTTGTGAAATGCCATTATTCTCAAGAAATGACCAATAATTATTCTGAAGGTTTTGTAAATTTATGATATTACAGATATCATAATCTAGTAATGGATACGGTTTTGATAATGATAACGGTTTTGAAACATCAGCTATCCAACTTTAATTCTGTGGACGAAATTCGGAACCTTTCATTTTTAGCACAATTTGGAAATTTATTGTTGCTGACTTAACACTATTCCAAGAGAGGATCACATTTATGAATGGTGCAAATGATATCATTATCAATGGGTATTTGACGTCTGAGTTTGAATTAGGGATCGATTCTAACACTCCGATCGGATATAATACAATGAAGCTATGTGCAATAGATTCCAGATTTGGAAATGTTCCACAAAACATTTTGCAGTGCATTTGAAATATATTTTAGGAATACGTAGAGACATTCAACCCTGTAATCCATGGGGTCTGTGTCACCGGTAAAAAGGGTCGCGAGATCACAATCATAAAATTGATATCAGGTGCACCTCATATTCTATCTATCTATCTATAATGTGTGTGTGTGTGTGTGTGTGTGTGTATGCGCGCGCGTACATGAGTAACAAAGTATTTTTGGTTGCAGCAGAAGTCAGTTTTGAAAAAAAAAAGAAGACTGAGTTTTTAAGTTCGCTTTATTGTGTCCCGGGAGTCACGTATTATGTATACACGGATGGAATGAGCACAAAAAAGAACAACACAACACCAAATGCGGAAAAGGTGATGAAAATTTTATCCCTGTAAACATATACTGCGGGATTTTAATACCGATTTCTATCAAGTGTAAATCCCAAGTAAGGGAATCATAGGGATCTTTTAAAAGAATGTGCTTTGAGGGACACTATTTTGCCCTTTGTCCCTTCACTCGGAATGCGAAAACTTGGTGTTTAACCGATTGAGCAATTTTACAAATCTTCAGTTCATTTTATTCAATAGTTAAAGTGGAATTGAATCTGGAAATAAGAGAATATTTTAGAATAAAGTTACTATATGGGCTAAATTAAGATACATTTTTTGAAATTAAGGTTTAATTTAAATTTTATATTATATTGATATATATATATATATATATATATATATATATATATCCTCTTCCAAATTTTTTAGAATTAGTCAGCTTAAAAGATGGCTAAAAATATTTTAATAAGTATAATTGAATAACATTTTTAAATGGAATTTCTTCACATTTCTAGGAGACTAACGCTGAAAAGACATGCCATACACGTTGATATACTTTCATTACAGATCGCAACGGCATGTTATATTCATCGGTAGATAGTTACCACAGAAGTAAAAATGTTTAAGACCCATCAACTGAGATTGTTTGCTCTAAATAGTTTACAGAAGCAGCTTTTGAACGAAAATTGACCCATTAAGATATAATTTTTTTTTAATTTTTATAAGATACAGCTTTTACCCACGACTTCGTACAAGTGGAAATTTCGATGTGTTTGTATGAGAACTGGAGATCTGGTCACAGTGTAAAATGACATCAAACCGTATCATTATGGTGCTGTTAAAAATAATTTTTGCCAAAAAAAAAGTTTGTTGCCAAATTTTAGCAGAATGGAGCACGACCGACAGCAATAGCATTTCCAATCGTGAGATTTCGATTAACGCTGCAGCAAATTAACAAAAACAGGAAAAAAAATTTTTTTTTAAAAAAATGAAATTCAAAATAAAGAAACTAGGCAAAAGGAATACGTACAGCAAGAAAAAAAATCAAGAGGAAAGATTGAATTACAATAACAGGAAAAATGATTGCAATGTAACCCCCCCCCCCAAAAAAATAAACGCAACCAAAAAATTATCAATCTTGCAAATCACCAAATCGTTGTATGCAAAAGCTTAGTATATACAAGTAACATAAAAACAATTTATTTACAGTGTGTATCTGAAATAAAACAAAACCGCAAACCAATGATTCAAAATCGTTTTGATGATTAGTCTGGCTAAAACAAAATCAAGATAAGGACAAATTGTGCATGCCAATTGAACGCGAATTGGGGAAAGGCAAATGTGAATTTTTTACGTCAGCTGAGGTAATGCGGATTAGAAATTTTTAATAATAGTTAGCAAACATGTTAAGTCTAACTTCATTAGCATGGGAAAAAACAAACTGAAGTTTTACTCATTTGGTGGTGAAGAAATTAAGACATTTGGGAAAGTCAGTTTTTAATTAATAAATAAGTTAACACTCAATTAACCGGATTAAACAGTAACTTATGTTCTATTCTAGACTATAATCTATCGTCATGCTAAATTTCATACAATTTCGTCCAGCCGTTCTAGTTCGATTGATTAACATCATCCATCAATCCATCCATCCAAACTTTCACATTTATAATAGTAGTATAGATTGAACACTTACGTGAGGTTGCATGTTACGATAAATGTTTTCGCTCTTGAATTTAAATATTCTTTTCCTAACGCAATTAAGTCAACTCACTATCAAATCACTAAATTCTAAGTTTTTGGAGCATAAAAACCTGTAGAGGGAAATAAGGTAGTGGATTTTGTTTTCTAAAAAATATCGCATGAGGTTATCTTTAAGAATCTTTATTATAAATCATATTTTTAATTTGTAAAAAGAAGTGTTTTAAATTACTTTTAATTTTCCTTCTTGAATAATTCGTCCATAACTTTTAATCACATGAAATTCTTTTGTCTTATTCATCACAGTGTTAAAATAATTTTTCATCTAACATATAAAAATGAATTTTCGCTTTTTTTTTCTCTTATTCTCTGCCTTAACATTCAACTGACTGCGATAAAAACCTATTGCTTTGCGCCTAGAAAATCCATGTTTTGCATATGGCCAGTTGTATGTTGGATAGTCACGAATCGGACAGCCAAAAAAATTTAACTTTGTTGAAAACGTAAAAACAAAAAATATCGTCTATCTTAAAATATACTTGAATAATAAAGTTTTTTAAAAAAAATGAATAAGTATTAATTTTACTTTTTTTATATATAATTCAATTTCAGTGTCTATATTCATTGTAGACAAGAAAAAAAATATTATTTCTATAATTCCTAATAAAACAAGATTTCAAATTTCACTCGATATTCCTGAAATTATTTCTTCTACGGCAGCAGTGCGCCAGGTACCAGTTAGTTGGACATGATTCAATTCCTGCTATTAGTTCACTCTCTTTCTATACATATTTATGTATCTAGTTCAAATTTTCAAGCGTTAATAAAATACTTTTTATTCATCCACTCAAGTTCAAATAACATTTTTAAAAACTTGTAGAGGATGACACTCGATGTTAATGCGTTTTTTTTTTTCAAATATTCATTCATTCATTAAATTTAATTCCTTTTTAATACTTTAAAAAGAGTTTTAGCAGTTTGTAATGCGAATCAAAATCAACAGGCAGTATCTTAATCGGTAAAATGCGAGGATTTCGGTATTTTTTCGCGTGAATGTGAAGAATACGAGTTTGATTCTTGCGAAATTAAATCATTTTTTGAAAATTTTTGCTTTAAATAATCGTTTTATCCAAATGGTCTTCGAGAGTGAGTTAGCTGTTGTGGCTTAGGGGTTAGAATGATGAATTTTTTCTCAAAAAATAAAACTGTAGAAATTTAAAGTTTTAGACTCAATTCCAATTTCTCTCCTTAAAACTTATGCCATCCATTGTTGGTCATTTCTCCTATCTAACCTTAAGATTGAGCTACATGCCGGGGAGGAAAATGGAAAATTGAGAGGAAATTCGCTTTCTATTTTGTCACTTAATATTATGATTCTGTCATAAATGTATGCAAATTTATATTAATTGTAATTATTTAATAAAAAGTAACTAAAATAAAAATGTTGACCTAAGTAGGAATTGATTAAAATTTGTTATATTACTTCTTTTTATTTTATTTGATGAAACTGAATTTAAGTGAAAAATAGAGCCCTTTGTAGCCATCAAGGTGTTAAAAGTTCACAACGCATTTATCATGACTTCGCCAAGCAGCCCTGTACTTATGTCACCAAAACAAATTTATTCATATACCGCCAAACAAAAGACCTTGTTTCCGTTTAACAACCTTATCTGCCTCGTGTAATCGCTCCATTTTAATATTCACAACCCTCAAGAATCTTTATTTTGCCACCTGGACTTAAGAAAAGGCGAAGACTAGCCTACAGAAGACCCTATCCTTAGGTGGGGTGCCGAAGAAAACCTGGTGGCACGCGTCAACACAGGCACACCTTAGCCACACAATGGGGGCAGTGTTTTCAATACAAGCAGACCACGACTCGCTGCCGTACATTCATCGGGCAGGGTGTCGGGTGTGAAGTCTTCATGCAAACACGATGATAAACTTTATTGGCCGATATCTGCCCGCCCCCCTATGTCATGCGAATGGCCGGGGAGCACGTGAATTAATACTTTGTTGAGTAATAGATATTCGATTCCGTTCATTGTGAATGCCTCTAAACACGCGAAACGCTGTTTTTTTTTTCGGTAGCAATGTCACCTCTGAAGTTTGGCGTCAGAAGCCGTTTCGAATTAAAGTAAGTGGGTAAGGTTGAAGCAGATTCAAGAATCAATCAGCAGTTACTTAAAGGTCACTTTTTATAAACGTCCTTGGAGGTTATATTGAATATAGAACCTTTTATTGAATTGAATTTTATTACTTTGCAACTGAGGAAAAAAAAAATCTAATTCAGAGGTTTTAATGTTCGTTCCTCACGAAACGTGCAATATTATATATTACGAATAAGCAACTCAAAAATTCAAGAGATCTTCGATTTGGCTATGTGTTATTTCAAATAATCTTTTTTTATATTTTCATTCATTATATAATTAATCTAAATAGTAAGATTTTTATATTTGGCCTAAATTCTGTCACAAACATTGAAGGTAAATATTATACATATTTTAATCAATACATCGGCATTTCCCAGAATTGGATACTTTTATTATGTATGAGAAAATTTTAAACCCATTTTATTTTAGACCAAATATTATTATGACAATAATTAAAAATAATTTTTTAAATTAAAAATTATATTTAAAAAATCAGCCCTACTGCATAGGACAATGTCGAATCCTAAGATAGAAAAAAAAATAGCTTTCATTAAAATTATTATTCGAAAATATCTAAGATACGAATTTTTTCCTATTGGATACCACTTAAATCCTGCAGATTGGGTTCAAATATTAATGAAAACCGACTCATTTTCGAAGTTTTCAGCACCACGATTAAATTTTAATGGAAATAAGATAAAAAAGGCTCGTTTTTCTTCATTTGAAACTTTATTTTAATAATTAGAAAAATAAACAAAACTTAAAACGCACACTGTAGTTTAAGGTGTAGAATTCTATTTCAAATTATAAAGGAATTCTAAGTGCATAAAAAAAATTGTTCCCCAACCCAATATCTTTCCAGAAGCAATACGAAAAAAATATAATTTGTTCCCAAATCTGATATTTTTCCAGAAACAAATCGAAAATAATAATAATAACTTTTCCTCAATCGAATATTTTTCCAGGAACAGAACGAAAAAACATTATAAGGAAAGAAAATGAAATCTTCGATCGTAGATTTTAAATTATCATGTAAGAACATTATTTTTAAGTCATTAATTATCTTAATTAATTTAAGCCATTAAAACCAATTTAAACCAGTTTGAAACAATCACGAGACTTCTCTATCCCCTCTCTCTCTATATATATAATGAAACATTTTTGTTAGACTTCCATTTTCCTTTTTTCTATTGGCAAACAAAGTTTTGGAGATCGATTTTGAGATGAAATAACAGCGCTGATGTCATAGTTAATCGTCCACCTTTTGAAAACGCATCTGCTTTCAAAGAGGCATACGTAACCACAAAGTAATGCTGTTAAAAGCAGATCAACCTTTTAAAAACGCATCTGCCGTCATAGAAACCATGCATAATAATAATAATGCAATACTGGTAAAAGCAGATAAAATATTTTTCCCCTTAAATTTCGGAGACATAAAAACCTGCTAACAAAAGCAACATCATGTTCTTGCATAATAAATAACAGAAATTTAATTTTTTTTGTTCTATGTACATGAAACAGGGGATAACCAGTCATTGTTGCTATAAATCCCAATACCTTATTTCTTTTAAGTCAAGTAAATAACGGATAAGATTATATTTAATTTCATAGTAGTATAACCCCCAAACCACCACTGATTAAGAGTCTTCCAAAAGGGGAGGGGTTTGCCAAGATTTTTAATTATTCTCTATGCACAGTTTATAAGCAATGAAGCATTATGTTCGTTGATGTAACACAACCGGCGCACTTAATTACCAAACAGGCGATTATTATTTTAAATTTAGTTACCAGAACGAGTTTAATCTTCGTCTAAAAGAGCACATAGTAAAAATTTTATTTCATTCCTATCTGACGTGATTTAAAAGATTGGAACAAAAAAGCTCATGCGAACATCTTTAATGCTATTAATTATAAATGAGCACTTTTCAAAAACAAAAGTGGAAAACTGAACATCGGGAGGGGAAAAAAAACAATTAACTTTTCCTACCCAATATTTTTCGTGGCAACGGTCCAAACTAAAAAGAATTTGGGGACGGCAGTTGCGAAGAAACCGATATCTTGTTACAATCTTTTCTCCAATAAATTATACCTTTCAACGTCAATAAACACATTTCATCGAAAGCTGTTGTGTCTGGAAAAGACGAAACACCGAGTTAACTAAAACCCCATCACGCTTTCGCATGATTTATTCAGGGGCTACAGGGATTCTCCGTCACCTCGCGATAAGAAAGCAATTAATCACTCTATACTATCAGAGAGAACGACCAAAAACTCAGCAGAGATATTAGATAATTAACGTAACTTAATTGCTACCCCCCCTTCCCCAAACTCCCAGAATTAGAGTCCTAGGTGAATGTTAACTAATGCTGGGTGGGGACTTTTAAGAGCTTGATGGATAGAAGTTGGAGAGAGAGGAGTTAGCGTTTGATTTGCATAGTAATGGCCGCCAAAAGTTAAGAATGAAAAATGTGTCTCGCTGTAACGGATGAGTAATAGTTGTCTCGAAGGAGGAAGTGATTCTGGGCACGCGAATCTACAATTAAAACTCGATCTGGAGACAGCGAAGAAATGCTGGGGGGGGGGGAGGGAGAGTCTTGGATTTAGTGTCTATATGAAAATACATCTGCAGTATTTGTGAGATTGACTCTTAAACAATGGAACGTTTTCCGAAGCTGAATAGCACAGATTGAGTTGAGCACAAGTTGAAGAAACACCACGGATTTTAAATCTCATTTAGTTCGAAAAACCATTCTATGTCGGTATGCATGCCAGTACAAGCAACGAGCTAAAAGATTAAGATACATTAAAAAAAACCAAAATTGTAATTTTTGCCAAATTATGATACAACTCTATGAAATGGCAATCTTATGTTTGTCCGTCTGGGTACATGAGAATATTCTAAATAAAAAAGACAATAAATAATATTGATGAAAGTTGACATACGGTTTTCACATAAGTTACAAGATTGAACGTAGATAGATGAAAATTTGCAAACGGTTTTAAGTTGACATTTTGATAAATACCAAAATGTTCTTTTTTTATTTTGGATTTTAACCTATATCAGACTATCGGCCAAATACGTCAACGAATTAATTAAGAAGCCATCTGTTAATTCATATGTAATATGATACCATATATAATTCAACTGTTCAGTACATTAAAATGAATTTTAGCAAATGCTCCATATTTGATTTCTGATTCAATCCTTTGTACAAAAATAATTTTCATCCTTATTGATAAGATAGGAATTTGAATACGTTAAAGAAGCAAAGTCGTGACACGGATATCAGCTGAAATATTTTATTCGTGTTTGGCAAATAATTATTTTAATGTCAATTTCATTCATTGGCATTTCTCATTTTCCTGCTATTGATTGAGTTTCGCAACAAAGCCAAGCCGAATAGACGATTTTTTTTTGTTCTGAATAAAATTATGCTAGGCAATGACAGAACAAGGGAGTACGTGTTCGTGTATATTTCTTTTTCCCTCTCTTGACAAATTTAAATAAAAATTATAAAGTACAATAAATTAGATCCAACTGTGACTTGATTATGAATAAATACCACACAACAAAACTACTTTTTTTCAATATTTTTTAAAGAAAGGTAAGTGAGACTATTAATATCACAGAGGGCTTTTTAGCTAATATTGGCTAATAGTTAAATTAAATATTCAAATTTTAAATTAGTTAATTTAATACGAACTAATATTCATTTCTTTTGTCTTTTCTTGACAAATTTAGCGTTATAAAACAAAATAAATCTAATTGTGACCTGACTATGAATGAGCTCTAGAGAACAGGTTTCTTTTAACGGTATAGTGAATGAGACAATTTCCGGCGCAAATGATTTTTTTAGCTAATATTTATTTGCCGAACGAAAAAAAAGTGAATT
Organism: Argiope argentata; assembly: GCA_026289955.1. NCBI lineage: Eukaryota > Metazoa > Arthropoda > Arachnida > Araneae > Araneidae > Argiope > Argiope argentata. The sequence continues at coordinate 7,186,508 of JAOUZG010002851.1, read as the reverse complement.
TATAATGGAGTTTTTATTTTTAAGACAGACTCCGATAAGTTTTTTTCTCATTTAAATGTTTATTTAAAAATCACGAAAAATATTTTGGCAAGATAAATAGCTTTGGTTAAGATTTATGTTCCACTATCTCCAATATCAAAACATTGAGAAAAAATAAAACTGAGCAATTCGTCATTCGTCTGACGTAGGTGATGAACCTCAACTCTTAATTCGGAATAACATTTCGAGTTATGTAAATCGATCATAGCAATTTCAAAACAAACTGATCTGTTTTTAGTCAGAACAATGGAATTTTTTTCCAATTTTTTTTACCATTTTATTGATGCAAAACCGGAAATTTGTTTGTCAACTGGAAAATATTTTTATTATTGTCGATAGCAAATTTACTTTTTTAGTGAATGGGAGAAGATGTGGTTTGAGATAAAGAAATTGAATAATTACCAATAGAACAGAAAGAATTTTCAGATAAATATTCGGAAACGTATTGCTAAATCGAAAATAATAAATAAAAAAACTTGAATATATAATTGTAAAGAAAGCTAGCCGTGTGAAGATTCTCGACTGATAATTTATAAATGCTAGAAAAAAAACTACTCGCCCGGATATTTATTATATCTTTAATGCATTCGGGAATAAAATGATGAGCAATGATTTTTTTTTCTTAGCTATGCATTGAAAAAACAGAGCCGAATTTTTTCTGTACTTCCCGAAATCATTGAAACCCGCATTTAATAATCAATAAAACGCGTTTTAACTAACTGCGCTAGGAAGAACCCGAAATAACAAGGGAAAATACGTTGAAAAACAGAGCTTGAGAGTTTTATTCCTTATTTTGACTGATTTGTTAGACAATATTATTTGTATCGATTCAAACTTATTGTATTAAACTATCCTTAGTAAAACAGTGTTTGTGAGAAGAATATCATTGAAGGAAAAACACTTTATTATTTATTAATTTTACTTTATTAATACTTTTTCATCTTATTTATTTTTATTACTACACAAGCAAGAAATCTAGATTCATACTGTTTTAACTGGAGCAAAACCAGAAATAACTAGAGAAAACCATTTCTCCCCAGCGCTGTCAGTTAGAAAGGGTTTTCCCCAAGTCAATTCAGGTTCTCTACAGTGCTTTTCGTTAAAATGTATTTTACCAAGTAAATTCGGTTTTTAACTCATTTCAGATTTTCACTGTAGCATGTATATATAAAAAACACTGTAAAGCGAAAACATTTATTATTATATTGATGAAAGGAATTTCTAAACATTTAAATTCTCTAAAAATGGGACTGAAATGTGATAAATAATTGGGAAAATATTCGACGAAATAGAAAGGCTTACGTCATTTAAACAAACAAAAAAAAAAGGATTAAGAAAAAAAAAGACATCAGCTCTAAATCATAAAAAGGGAAATTGTATATATATTAACAACTCATTGAATAATTGCTAATACCTTATAATGACGGAAAATTTTTGAACGGCACGCATCAATAATTTGCTCCCTTTGCAAATAATTTAATTTTGAATCAAAATTAACTTGAATTATTTTACTCGATCTTAGTCAATTTCCTGCCACTGATTATAACAATATTATTTCTTCAGTAACGGTTATTTGCTTGTTTTATGCAGTTTTTAAATCGTTGGAACAAAATGAAGATAAAAGACATGATAATGTAACTTAAAAATGTAATTTTTATAGTATTTCTGGACATTTTACATTGATAAGCATGCTTTTGTGTCTGCTTTTCATCGTAAACTGGAAATGACTTTAAAGATCATTTGTTAGAGTCAATAAAATGATTTAAAGAATAGAATTAAATTTTAAATTTGATAAGACTATTTGATATAAGTAATGAAAAAAAAATCTCGTTAAGATAAAAACAATGAATATTTTTTATTCACTGAATTGTAATGCAAGTGGACTTACTTTATGGTATAAACAAATAGAACATCCATCATCAATTACTTTCAGCAAAATGGATACAAAAAGCCTAATTTTTTTGTTAATGGATTTTTAATACTTAACTCTTATAAAACGGTGATGTCAATTTCAGAAAAGAGAATTAAAAATTTTGCGGAAATTTTATAGAGTTGTAAGCAAATAACTAGTTTCTTTGAACTAGGAGTAAAATGCTTTCAAAATGTTTGATTTTTCTTCAGATCTGCAGAAAATATCTTAAAGTATTAACAACAACAACAAAACTTCACATGATTTACAAAATAGCACGCCCCCTTCCGCTCCTAAAAAAATTAATTTTATATCTGCAGACAGTGCTGAACTTAAAAACAGTGCGGAAAAAACTTGTTGCAAATTAGCGACTAAATTATATTGCTGTAAAACAGTGAACTCCGCATTAAGAATCAAGTAAAAAATAACAGAAAGCTGATGTTAAAAAAATTATTTCCAGCGATAGCGCAAAATTGATTTAAAACTCATGGAATAGAACCCCCCCCCCCTAGTTTATTCCGCCGTTTGTAACAGTTGGAAGAAAAGTGCGATTTCTCGAATATTTTTTTAATAACTGATCTGATAGTTTTTTTGCTGATGCAAACGATAATGAGTGGTGAAATTCAGAAGAGAAGGACCCTTCAGAAATTGAACTGAGCTTTTTTGCACGATGGATATTTCCATCATACTTTTTCTCAATCATTTTATGTATTTATAGTAGTGGAATTTAAAAAAAAAAAAAAACATTTTCCCATCAATTTAGAGCACGAATTAGATATAATTCTGATTTATTTCATAAACAAATATTTTTTAAAAATTTAAGTTGATTCCTACTTATGCCAATAAAAAAAATTGTATTTTAGTTATTTTTTATAAAATAATTACAAATAATATAAATAATTTATCAAGAAGTGATTGATTTTTGCGAAAATTGAGCTCGCATTCTTCACCTTCACTTGACAAATGCTGTTATCCTCGCATTTTACCGATCGAGTTACTGCCTGTTGATTTCAGTTTTCATTACGAACCGCTAAAACTGCATTTAAAGTATTAAAAATGAATTAAATTCAATGAATTTATAGTTGAAAAAACTGTATTAACATCGAGTACCATTCACCACAAGTTTTTAAAAATGCATTTGGACTTGAGCGGATGAAAAAAAAAGTATTTTATTAGCGATTAAAAATTTAAAGGTTAACATATTTTACCTAATAATCTGCTATTTAAAATAACAGTTTGAATGTATGAATACTCTGATACTTTTATATCTTTAAAATATGAATAAAAACGAGTCATAAGTTTTTTTAGAAAAATAAGAAGCTTCGGAAACCAATATTCTGAATCGACTCTAAGTACATTGCTTAGTTTCCCTTAATTAGTCACCATCTCCAGTCCCTTGAGTCATCCGCCGATCAGTCTTTCATTCGGTAGCGAAAGCAACGGCATTCTTTGACACATCACTAGATTCCCCGTTTTGTCATGCTGCCGAGATCACAAGAGCCGAGAGCGTCTTCGGCCGAGTTAAAAAAGAGTCGCATACTTTCGGGTAGGGGTTTTTTCCCGCCTCGCGATATGGAACATGACATCAACCAGCTGGCCGCAAAGTATTTCGGAAAATTTGAGTGCGACTTGGCCGGAAGCGTTTTTGTTCGGGTGCCCCAAAATAGTTTTACTGTAGAAACAGCGTTTAAGATAACCTTTCATCGAGCTCCTTTTGTTTATGTCTACCTTCCCGAATGGCTGTGCTCCGGCACGTAGGCCTCACTCCGGAGTGAATGACTCAGTAACTCACGAAGGAGCGGGTTAGATACTTTACGGACAAAAGATACCACGCTGCTCAAACGATACTTGTTACCAGTACAACGCCGATTTCTCTTTGGAAGCCCCTGAGCATCTCGATGGTTTAGTTAAACTAACGTCCCATTTCAAAACTCTAGGACTATTTAGGGACGGACCTCGCAATTTTGAACCGTGGTCTGATAACGAGGGCAACACCTGAGCTGGTTTCCCCTCTCCAAACTTCCACGCTACACCAGTGGGAAGAAGGATTTAACGTGCACCAAATCCGCTTACACTCATGGTCAGACTTAGCCTAATTGAGGTCAGGGTAAAAACTTCGTTGAGGTCACACCTCTGCTTCACAACAGTACTTGGCTGAATTTTATGGGCGTATAAAATAAACTTTCTATTCGATTATAGGAGGAGAGCCCTCTTATGGGGGCTAGGCCAACTGCCCCTGCTTTAGTTTAGTCAGGCTTTGCTTACACAAAGAGAAATGCAATAAGGGAAATACCGCGATGCTTCACCACCACTTGGTTGAGTTTTATCAATGCTTCGTTCGGAAACCTTTGAGTTTGAGATTGATCTCGTAATGCCTAGATTAATCAGAAGAACGACACCTGATTTAGATTTCGGGCTCCAAGCTTCTAATCCGCAATACAAGAGATGTTTAATCCTCAGTATCAGATTTAAAGAAAAGCGGGACAACATATGTAGAATATATCCAGTTAAGAAATTAACTTCCTCTGGTCTGGAAACCATCAACAGCGTCACATTATGGAGTAAGACAACGCGCAGTTAGATGGCGTATGTGATTCTACTGTCGAATAATGTTAGTCACACGAATCAAGTTTTTTGAATATAGTTAGTCCAATCGCACTGTATTAAGACTTGAAAAAAATCCATAATGCTTATCTTATATGTTTAATGCGTCGAATCTAAAATTATCCAAGCTTTCGCTATCAAAAATGTGTCTCATTTTCAGCTGGATAGAGTATTGGAAAAGAAATAGACTGAGTGGAAACCCTAGTTCATCAACTAGTGCAGCTCGATTTTTCAGATTTCAAGTATTAAGAGCCTCTTTTAATGGGCTATAAAATTATGAGTAAATTTAAGCAATAAAAAGGAATATATATATAAAAATTAAATTTGAATGAAAATTTTGAAATTACACGTCATTAGGTATTATATAAAAGGGGGGGGGAAGGAATGATAGAAATTTCAGACCTACTGCATTTTTTTTTTGAAAAATTGGATTTTGTTAAAAAAAAATCAGGGCCCTCGAAAAATGCCTATAAAATAACTCCCTCTTTTTATGGATTAAAGAAATAATCTCTAAGTGCCGTTCTTCAATTTCAGATATCTATGCTGCAATTCATTTCATATTATATATTATATACATACACTGAAGTGACAAAAGTCATGGGATGACTGTTAATATCGTGTTGTCGGTTCTCCCTTTGCCCGGCGAAGTGCAACAACTCGACGTGTCATGGAGTCCACAAGTCGTTGGAAGTTCTCTGCAGGAATATTGAGCCATACTGTCTGTATAGACGTCCATAATTGTGAAAGTGTGGATGGTGCAGGAGTTTAGGCACGAACGGACCTTTCGATGATGTCCCATGAATGCTCGATGGGATTCATATCGGGCGATCTAGGTGGCCAGATCATGCGCTGGAACTGTCCGGAATGCTCTTCAAACCAATCGCGAACAGTTCTGGCCCGTTGACATGACGCATTGTCATCCATAAAAATCCCATCGTTGTGTGGGTACGTGAAGTCCATGAATGGCTGCAAGTGATCTGTAAAGCAGCTGAACACAACCATTTCCAGTCAATGATCGGTTTAGTTGCACCAGAGGACCGAATCCATGCCATGTAAAAACAGCCCACACCATTATGCAGCCACCATCAGCTTGAACAGTGCTTTGCTGACAGTTTGGGTCCATGGCATCGTGGGGTCTGCGACACACTCGAACTCTACCATCAGCTCGTAACAACTAAAATCGTGACTCATCTGACCACGCCACGGTTTTCCACTGGTCAAGGGACCAGTCGATATGCTCACGAGCCCAGGAGAGTCTCTGCAGGCGATGTCGTGCTGTCAGTAAAGGCACTCGAGTCGATCTTCTGCTGTCATAGCCCAAGGAAGTCAAATTTCGCCGCACAGTCCTATCGGACACGTCCCACATTGATTCTTGCAGTTATTTGACGAAGTGTTGCGTGTCTATTAACAATGACCATTCTACACAGACGTCGGCGGTCTCGGTCGGTAAGCGCAGGTGGTCGCCCACTGCGCTGTCCATGATGGGATGTGATGCCTGAAATTTCATACTCTCGGCACACTCTTGATACTGTGGATCTCGGAATGTTGAATTCACTAACGATATTCGCAATGGAATGACCCATGCGTCTAGCTCCAACTAACAATCCATGTTCAAAGTCTGTTAATTCTCGTCGTGCCGCCATAAATCACGAAAAACCTGTTCAAGTGAATAAGTTGAACACAAATGAAAGCTCTGGAAAACGAACTGCGCATTTATGCTTTTTCGTTGCGATACTGCTGCCATCTGTATATTTGCATATTGATAACCCAGGACTTTTGTCACTTCAATGTATATATATATATATATAGTCATATTTTATTTCGTTAAAAACTTCTGGGAAATATTGTAATATATTTCTTTCATTTTTATTTAGTTTTTCAATATACAATTTTCAGATCATAATTCACTTTCACTTTTCAAAATAGAATGTTTTTCATTTCCTGTACAGAACCTTGTTTAATATGTAATTTATAAATCCAAATTTTAGATTTGGATGAATATTTTTTACAAATTAGAAACTAAGCCTGAGTACTGAACAAAACTTTTGACTATTTTGTGGAGAGAAGAACGATATATCCTTTCTCCGTTATCATCAAAATAAAAATTAACAAATTTTGAATCACTAAATTATGTACCGACTCACAATCTGTCTATTCGTACACAAGATAACTAGAATGAACACAGTCTGATTCTCCATAATGTCCAGATTGGACCGAATGACCCCTATTGCTATGAACTTGAGACCTGTGATCCAGGCATAATAACTCCTATTATGCAAAGACCCTTCAGAAATATCCATCGTTAGCAATAATAAACAAGCCAATCAAACGATGTCATTATTAGTATAGTTGAGAAGCGAAAATATGCTTATTGATAAGGCAACTTTATCAATTCTGTAACTGAGGACTTTCAGAGATACAATAACGCATATAAAATAGTGGCCTATTTCACCACCGATTTATTTAAATGAAACAGTTTGTTAAGTGGTCCTTATATCCTATTTTGAAGCAAGAGGGTGACTGCTTCGAAACGGAACCGTATAAATTTGAGCCCTATAAAACAATGAGGGAACCCGAGCCAGAACTTTTCTCTCCGAATTTCCATATTTTACGAGTAAGAGGCCACTTGAGCCTCGATGTCTGATTTAGTATCTATGAAGTATTGGCTAATTAACAGGGAATTGGACGAATTTGTTCTTGAAATTTATTTTGCTTTTATTGCCGGTATTTTCCCTTTCATAGAAATGGTCACGTGTTTATGCCCCGTAGATGGGCGGTCGAAGGCAGGGGGCTCCTATTGAATTCTCAATCGATTGTGCAATCGGAGCTGCAGGAGAGCCGATGCGTTCAGATGTGCCGGGGCGTCACGCGCTGTCACGGGTATCCTGTCCACATAAACAATCACTCAGCTGCGGTCCCCACAATAAATCAGAGATCGGTTTCGTGTGACGGGGAGATTGATAGCATCGGCGTTGATGAAGGATTACGAGGACTGAACTCGTCTGAAGGGCATCCGCTCAACGCATCAGTAGACATACTACCTGCCAGCAGATTCCTTCCTCCGCACTCGGGAGTCAGTGAAGCGGGGGTTGCGAGGATCTTCACGCAGGCCCAACTGCATGGGGGAGATGGACCAGTGGCGTAGCGGGAATAAACGATGATACCTGCACTATATCACACGCAACTTATTTTTGAGAAAGTTGTGGGGGCGAAGAGAGAAGACACCTTGGATTTCTAAATTTCATTTTTATTCCATCCCAGGAGGTATAATTTATGTACAAGAAGCGGGGACGAAACTAATGAACTCGCGTCCGTTCACAAGAGTGAAAATAGTCATAAATATTTTGCGCTAATGATTATATACTGTGAGATTCCTATAGGGATTCCTTTGACACACTTCGATTTAAGTAAGGGGGATATCGGTATCTTTTGAAAGAATTAGCCTCTTCCTGAAAGATTTTTATCCCTTCACTCGGAGTGTGGAAACCGCTGATTTAAGCCTTTTTACAGAGTTTCTGTTGCATTAATTAAATAAATAGGTGGAATTGTGTCAGAAAACAAGAGAACTTTTAGAATGAAGTTACTATGGGCTAATTTAGGATAAAAATTTAGGAAATTAATTAGGGTTTAATTTAGAATTAGAAATTTAATATTATATATATAATTGATTTAAAAGGTGCTATAAAACGGAATAGAGCACGAGCACATAATGCCACCTCTACCATCAAGCCTTTGAGATACCTTGATTACCCTTTTATCTCTATATCCGCGTGGGATCGATCAGGTGTCTTTCTTCATCTACGATGTCATCTAAGATTTAAGAGACCCTTTTTTACCAGCAGTTTCAAGCTCAGAATTCATTTTATACAACTATTGTAATTACTGAAAGGAATTAATTAGAATAAAACCATTTAAACGTAAAAATGATCATTCATCAAATTACGATATTTGTGATATTTAAGTTAAATAGAAATGTCTCTTTTGACGATTAAAATTACTTGGTTAAGTTTAAGTAGGTCAGATGTACTTTATGTCCTTAGTTGAATTAAAACAATAAGTATGTCAACTAGTTAATACAAAAAAGTAATTTCGAGTTCAAACTGGTAACATCCTCCTCTCTTTGAAATGTTACGAGGGTTGCTTTTGGATGGATTTCAAGGTTTCGAATCAATGTCAGATGAGGAGGAGGATACTAAAATATGTAGCCCCATTTTCAAACAAGCAACATTAAAACAGTAAGAGGATGTTCGTTCAAATAATTTTAGTACTCAACAGTCCTGCACAATCGAGAGATTTTTTTTGGGTGGAATCGGATCTTCATTGCATCATAAACTTACCGTCCCACAGTCAAGATGACCTACAGGACAACGAGACCTCGAATCGAAAGGCAGAATGAAGTATAGATGCTCAAAAAGCACGATTTTAGGGACTCCAATGTGGCAGAATATTAATGAGTTTATTTCCCTTTCCTTAAATTCAAATACATTGCATTAAATACGATTCGATAAAAGAATACAAAAATAAAATTCAAAATATTTAAACGAAAGCATGAGTCCTTACTATTGCCTTGTAAACTCACTGCTTACAAATGGATTTAAAAAAGAAAAAAGATTAAAATAAAATCTGCCAGGCATATTTCAGAGTATCATGTCAGAGCATCATTTTGAGCGACCGAGCGAGTTAAATTATATTTTATTCATTTTAATGGATTCATTGAGCGAGCCACTTTAGTATTGCCAACGATCCAAAAAAACTTTGTCTCGCATTTATTATTTTTAAAAAAATATCACATTTCCTATTTATTTCCTTTCATATCATCACGTGATCAAAATGATATTTTTCTAGGTTTTATTTGCAAATGCTATTTACTTTTTTATTTTTTTAAAATCAGAGATTTTGTAATTGCAATGGCAACGTGTCATTAAAATCTGATTTTTTGAGATGTTTGTGCAGATAATAAAATTTTTATTTTTTTCCTACGGATTTTTTTTTTTTTATTTTCCGCCTTTGTTGACGCCAAAAACCTCATCCCCAAAACATCATCATGTTCTGACAAAAAAAAATCTAGCCGCATCAAAAGCAAATGAGGTATTTTTGGTTCTTTTTAATAAGATACTGTTAAACAACCTGTTCGCAGTTCACTATTGTAAACTGTGCTTAACACTCTCAATGTCACTGCTCAAGCCAGATATTTGGACTACCTATCTAATCAGATGACACCTTCTTTGTAACTCTTATTGTAGAGATACAATCTCTTTGTATTTTCATATAATGAGATAGATTATCCGGTACATATAGAAAGTAGTTGTGATGCTCACGGTAGCCAAAGCGTTAAATGAGAGTCAGCATCTTTTGACAACTTAAACTATCCGAAGTAAACATTCTAATATATCACAAATTACCTTGGATAAATACAGGGCATGAAATATTACCGTATTAAAACATACCGTAAAATATCAACCTTTTCTGTGAATTTAGCATTTTTATTCAATTTATCCAGCTATCCTTGGGAAGTGTTTCGGCTACTAATCTCTAATATGCGAATTTATGCTTTTAATTAATTTTATCAGCCTTTAAAAAAATTGACTTAGAACTACAATTGCAGATACAAAATTTGATACACTTAAGTCATTGCATTTTTGTGTTACCTTATTTCAATTCTCTTGAAAGTACAGACCTAGTGATGGTCGACCCTTTTTTTTGGGGGGGGGGGGGGGGGGACTCGGCTTAAAACTTCACAGAAATCTATAAATTTGAAATCTGTGAACCGAATTTTATCCATCTAGCACTTCCCCCCTCTCTCTTCTTGTAATTATGTTAGTTTATATTCGAAGAACTAGACAGATAGACCTCTATGCACAGATTTTGCTCAAAATTTGATAGAAATATGCAAATATGGTTATAAATCCATATACCAAATTTCATCTCTTTAGCTTCCAGCATTTTTGAATTTTCGTTTTCATAGATATACGGACAATGAAAAAAAATATGTTTTTACAACTTGGGGAGATTTAAAACTTGAAGATTCGTCCCAATCTTTGAGTTCGAATTTTTTTAACGATTCTAATACCTTCTCTACACTTTGTACAAGAGAAAGTAAAAGCTGATTTTTTTTCGGTCTTAGGGAGATTAATCAAAATTTGATGGTAGAGCATTTTTGATTATAAGAAGGATTTATCTTCATGCATGAGAAATTTTAATTCGGGAAGAGCGAAACCATTGACTGTCTCCACCCCCTAAATAAGCTATCTAACAATTGATAAAGCATTTATAATAATAATAATAATAATAAGACTATGATTATAATCAATATCAATTTGATGGAGGAAATTACCCCTTTCCGTCAATTGGAAAAATGTCCAGACACAGCCTTGTTTCTTATAACTACTAAATCTTTCATAATAATAATAATAATATGATTTTACTCAATATCAATTTGATAGAGGAATTTACTCTTTTCTTTTAACTGAAGAAATGTTTAGGCACAGCCAGTGGCGGATTCTGGTAATATAAAGCCACAGTCGCTGATATATTTTGAAGGTCCTCCTCGGCAAATTACTGATATTAAGAAAGTCACATGAATGAATTTATTTGGGTATTTTGCTTTATTTCATTCTAATTTTGTGATATAGTAATAGAATTGAAGGGCAATTCCTCAATTTATAGCTTTTTCTTTTACTTGTACGGAGATTATACCTTTCATCGACACAATTCATATGCTATGTCCTTTTTTTATTGTTTCAATGCCAATGAATGTTGTATTTTATTACGTATAAATTAAATCCACAGTCATTGAGTTCCTCAACGACTTTTATTCTTCATAATTTTAAGAAAAAAGTTCATTTTGTTTATATCAAGATTATTTATCTAAATCTTGGTGAGCATATTATAATGAACGAATATGAAATTAAAATAATACGAAAAAGAAGTTATGGGGAAATATTCTGAACTTGTAAAGTTTTAAAAAAGAATTTGCTGACATAGCGCGTTTTGATTTCGCAAGAATTTTACTAATTATTTTTTCTTTAAAGAAAAAAGCAAAGGAGAAAATTCTGTGTTATCAGACCGAACGGGATATCACGAACAACTAAATTTGCCTTCGCTTATGATTTATGTCCAAATAGATTTTGAGGACCATCTAGATCTCGAGGCACAAGGTGGCCACCTCCACCACCTTTGTGGAAAACTGCCAATGGACACATCCCTGCTTCTTATAATTACCAAATCTTTTACCCCCAAAATTTTAAATCATTTATATAAAGTTTTAAAAGTCTAAATTCACTTTTTTTTTAATTTTAAAATTTTATGTCTCTCCTTATATGCCCACCTGAACTTTGATTTCATTCCGCATGTGAAAGGAATGCAACAGGATAACATGTTCGCACACCATTGCTCCATATTCCATTATTAAAGAGGATCCCTAATCCTCTTCTGGACTATTCACTTCCCACGTCCAAATTTTGCCCACAGGAAACAACAACACAGAAGTCAGGAAGGTTACAGGTAGATGGACATTTACGAAAAAACAGAAGGCACCGGACACCTCTTCGGCGCAGTTTCACTCCAAGATAGTATTCTTGGGGCTGCAGTGGAGCGTGGATAATAGGAACATTTCCGGCGGAGGACAAATTCATTTCCACCCCAAAATAATAATAAAAAAGGATTAAAAAAAGAAATGGATCGTGCATTTGTGTTTCAAAGAATCAGATTGACAGAAGAATGAAAAGACCCTTTCGTGACGTGGGGCAGGGGGCACCCAATTTTTGCTGCCCCTTCGGTCACTTTAATTGCATTGGAATGAGGGGCGTCCACAATACAATGGGACCATTTTTTTGTTGTTCAAGGTCAGACGTCAAGCCCTCCCCAGAGCCACGGATGGCTGTTTTAGGGAGGAAAATGCCCAAGAAGAAACAGGATGGGTCAAAGAGAATGGAAACTTTATTTTATTTTGGTTTCTTCGCTTATCATTTCTGATTTGGTATGGATGCCGCGGTCTTTCAGTTTCGAAAGGATGGCACGTTATCGCCGCTGTCCATCGCTTAAAACAATTGAATGGACAATTTCGAATTTTCCTCGGTAATATCAATCAAAATAGAGAGGATTCTGTTTTAACCACTGACGGAAAGAGCGTTTTTTTCTCTCCTTCGAATTCATTAGGGAATGTGTATTGTGTTGAAGATATTTACTAAATATTAGAAGGGGCACCGACATCTATATAGCTATGTCGAGGGCTCTCTAATTTTCGGACATTGCTCCTGAATATTTCTGAATTTCTAAATATTGCCATAATTTTCAATTCTTTTGGAAAAACAACAGAATCAAACTATAATCAGAAATAAATATTAGTAGTTATCTATTGGGTTAAAAGAAAGTCTACAAATTCTTACGAAATATAGAGTATTATTCTAATGCAGCCAACAATTCAAAAACAAGTAATATATATACAAAATTTAAGTCATTTCTTACTTAGATTAACAAAGAATTTTTTTTATTTTAGTTACTTTTTATTAAATAATTGCAATTTATATAAATTATCAAAAAAAGTATTGATTTCCGCAGCAATTGAAATCTTATTCTTCACCTTCAAGGAAAAAATGCCGAAATCCTCGCATTTTTTTCCCGATAGAGCTGCTACTACCTATCGATTTCTATTTTCATTACAAACTGCTAAAATTCTATTTACAGTATTAAAAATGAATTTAATTTAATTAATGAATTAATATTTCAAAAAAACTGTATTAACATCGCGTGTCATCCACTACAAGTTAAAAAAATGTATTTGAATTCGAGTGGATGAATAAAGAGTATTAACTATAAAAAATTTGAACGAGATATATATAAGGAGCGTGTGAACTAATAGTAGGAATTGAATAAGAAATAAAATAAGGATAGACTTTTTCCTTTAGGTTCTATACACACTTCCGATTTGTGTTTTAAAGCTGGGTAAGTAAATACGTGGATAATAGAGGTAGATAATGCACACATTTTCCTTCAAAGCTACATCGTAGGATTAGCAGTTAGTAAGATTTTTGTGCAACACTCTTTGTGTCACAGACGGGAGGGAAACTAGAGGAATGAGTGCGCACAATGCAACTGCATTCAACATTCCACACGCCACTGATTCTCTTCGGCCACTTTGTAGCAAACTAGCGGGAATGTCTTTCCAAAACTTTCTCGGATACTTTCTAATATACTTGTCCCACCAGAGAACACTTTCAGATCATTGTCGTGCGATAGTTACGAAATATTAAATTTTAATGAGAATTTAGCATTTTTATTGAGTCTATCGTGTTACTCTTGGCGACTTATTTGGCGATTAATCCCTGGCAAGCATTTATAGCATCCAAAAGTCGATTTTGTGTTTTAGACGTGTTTTTATCAACCGATTGGAACAAAATTTTAACACGAAACTGTACTTATAATACAAAAATAGAATGCAAAAATATATATTAATCATTAATTTTTTTAATTACCGCATTTACAGGTTTCAGAAAGTATAAACAGACAGATGGTCAATCCCTGATTGGAATTGGCTCATAATTTGACACTTGTCCATACTATAGATATTAAATCTTCTGAAAAGATTTTACTCTTCATTTAACAGAAATCTGAAAATTCGGCGTAAATACCAAACACCAAGTTTCATTCATCTGGATTAAAGCGTTTTTTGACTTATCTTTGCCCAAAATAGAATACGAGCATCTTACAAAAATGGATTTTTCGTGCTCTGAGAGGTCTAAAACGAGGAGATTCGTTAAACTGTTGAGTTCAAATTTTTGGACGATTACTATATTTTATTTCTGTATACAGGGTGTCCAAAAAGTTCCCGTACTGATGATTTGTGAATTTATTTTACAAAAACAATAGGTTTAAAAAGAATTATTTTTATGCCAATGATAAAAAGCACTTTTAACATAACTGAGGAAAAAAATACTGAACTTACATTTATAATAAATGTTCAAAATGTCCACCCCTTTCTTGGAGACAAAGCTGAACTCGTTTGCGCATTTTTTTCGAAACGCGTTTTAACATGCTAGGAGTGATTTCTTGTATCCTTTGGGTAGTTGCGATTTTCAAATCATCTATTGTTTGAGGATCACCTTCATACATTTTGTCCTTTAAATATCCCCACAGAAAAAAGTCCGGGATGGTCAGATCAGGGGATCGAGGTGGCCAAAGATTTTTTGAGATAAGCCGATCGCCGAAAAAAGCTTCAAGCATGTCCATGGTTTCATTACTCGTATGTCAAAATTTAATATACTTGAAAAAAAATCATGGACAATGATTTTTTAAATTTGGAGTACGGGAACTTTTTGGACACCCGGTATATATGCGAAAGTAAAAAGAAGAAATGGAGATGTGTACACTTATTCTTATTTAACTTAATATAAAGGAATAAATTTGCAGTTCATTCATGAAAAAATGGCTGAAAATCCTCCTTGTCCAAGTGTGATTGACTATTATTCCTAATTTTGAACAATTTATTCAAAGTAGGAAAGATGTCAAAGAGATGTTAGATGTTAGTTTTATCATTTTTTTGTGGGATTTATATTTTTATCCATACTTTTTATAAAAATTGTACTTCCTTTGTGACTCAGATAAAAGAGGTTTAGTTTAGTTATATTAATGCCCCATTTTAAAGGAATATTAAAGCTATTTTGGGACGGACCTAGTTTTGAACCATGGCAAGATGATGAGGACAGTACCTAAGCTGGCACACGCTCTCCAAACTTTCGCATTACACAGTGGGAAGACGTTTGACTGATGAATTTAACGTGCACCAAAGCCGTTATCACGGCGGTTCTTCTGTGGAATCGGGTCTAGAACCTTACCACAAGGTCACCGCGCCTCCCAGATAAACCAGGATCTTGTAGATTATATAACTTGTGCTTGCTTTTCAATTTTAAGTTCATATTTTTTTAATGGATAATAATTTTTTATTCATATATTTCGTGTAAGAGAAAATAAAAAAGACCTTTAAAACTTTTCGACATTAAAATATTTTCCTTTTTAAACCAACTGATAAAATAAATATCCATCTACATATTATTAAATGTATGAGCAAAAGCTGCATAATTTGGAATGCTAATTAACTGGTCACGCAATCGTTTTTAATCCTTTAAAAAAAGTATTCTTTAATGAAGAAAGCACTTTAAATTACTAAAAGTACTTCGGTCAAAGACCTTTCGTAATTTTTCTACTTTTACGTACGTTAAGATCTTTGCTCTATTTTCAAACAGTAAACTTTCCAAATTATGTTAGATAGAGCCATATTTCCTTCAGCACTTTTTTAAAAACTAATGTTTCGCACGCAGTTAACTTTATGAAAACTCATTAACCTTTGGGCTGGCTAGTAAACTTCAATAACTATTCTAGTTTTAGCTTTGACAAATTGCTACTATCGCTTTAAAGTTTAAAACGGAAGAAGAATATATTTTGAAAAAGTGTTTCAGAACACAATGAGGGCTTTATTTTATCTATAATAATTGGTGCAAAATCAAGCTGAAGTGGTTTTCTTATCTAAATCATCAATAATCTGGTTTCTGGTGTTTTGTGGACGGTTTGTTTATCCTCTATTAGAAATATAAGAAATATTCACATTGATTGGAAGTGAAAGTTTAAACCGAAATGCTGGTTGCTCTAGCAACAAATTAAATACAGAAATGTTCATAAATGCCTGCAACATATAGAGAATTAGCCCTTTTGTGCATTCTAAAAAGCAATTCGATGCATAATCATTCACCTAATCCAAAAATTTCTTTATTTCTTTGAAAAATAAATTTAAAAATTGTTTTAAGACGAATTACTTGGAAAAATGAATCTTCTTTTTACTATTTTGCGGACGTTTTTAAAAATCAAAATTGAAAAATAAATAAATAAAACGTCCAAATGATGAATCGTCTTGAATAGTGAGTGAAGGGCACGATTCAAGTGCAGTTTAGTTCAGTTAATATCCCGTTTTAAAGTAACACTAGACCTATTTCGGGACTGACCTCGTGATTTTGAATAGCGGTCAGATGATGAAGACGACACCTGAGATGGCACCGCCCTCTCCATAATATACCGTACGTACCAGCGGGAGGACGTTTGACCATGATAGATTTAAAGTGTTATTGACCCCTTTACACGACGGTTCTTTGGTGGAATCGGGTCTCGAAATTGAAACCCTATGGCTCAGGAGCCGAGATCTTACCACCAGGCCACCGCGAGCCCCAACAACCGAGTTCAAGTGTTAATATTTTGATTTATAAGGGGATCCAGCTTGAAAGGATTAAAAACAATGTCAAAGAAATGTTCTGAATTTAAACAAATATTCGATATTTAATTCAGATAACGTATTTTATATCCAAATATATTCTAATACGTTATTTAGTTAAGTTCGAATACAAAACGTCTAATTAGTTAAGTTCAAATATAAAAAGTTAGCTAAAAAAGTGAATTCTAAATAAATGTAAATTCATATTTCCAAATTTTGCTAAATATTTAAAAAGATCAGTTGATCCAGATTGATTGGGCATTTCAACATTTTTACTCTGACTTCCAATAATAGTTTTCAATAATATAAGTAGTCCACATATGTATGACTTATCCTGGATAGATTCGTCATGTCTTTACCCTCAGATGTTCATTTTAGCAAGGGATAAACGAAATTCCTCATGTTTAAAAAAAATAAATTTTGGGAATTATCCGTCCAATCTTTTTGTTCACTTGGAATAATATCTTCTAAACATGATTAATGCGTATGATTAAGATAAAATAAATGGAAAATGCTAGAATAATATTATAATATTTTTTTAACTCTTCATATTGAAGAGGGCTGATTAAATCCATAATATTATTTAATATGATCTGACTCTATGAGGGAAGTTTGGAAGCAATCACTCTGCATTTTATTATCAAAAATATATCTTTATTCCACAACTAACAGCCTCGCACATCTTATCGTTGGGAGCTACTCTGGATGAATTATCAAAATAATGAGTCATGCTACGTCTCAAAGGTCATTTTATGATTAATGGAGATGAAACGAACGTCACACTTTGGCGCGCTCCCTCCAAGAGAATTAGAACGATCGCTACAATATTTTCACTTAGAAAAATTTTCTAACTAATTATTTCTTTTTCCCAATTTATTTATGGATTATTTAGCCCACAGACATAAACAGTGTCCCCAATTGTAAATTCAGATACTACTTTAGAAATTCCAAATACTGAATTCTAAAATAAATAAATAATTCTATACGAAAATTTTTTTTCCTTGCGGTTCCCCCCCCCCCTATTTATAATATTGATGGTCAAGAATATAGAAACTAAGTTTTAAAAAATTCCTATATTTCAGTTTAAAGGAATTACTCGAAACTATGCCATTTCTTCGACATATTTTATAACATACATAAGTAATATCTATTTAACCACTTCGAATACAATGATATGTTTGACACGCGCTTCGAATTACTTAATTTTTCTTTTCAAGTCTGCAATTAAGCCACAGAATTAGGCATTTAAATACGAAAAAATCAATATGAAACGATTTGGTATCCCAAATGCTCCATATATTAATTTTAAAAAATCAAATTAACAATAAATTACCAAAATAGGAGTTATCTAAATTCGTATATCAAATGGTTAATAATTAAAATTTATACAAAAAGCACACTTACTGGTCCGAAAAGGAGCTTTAGGGTCGTCATCAACGTCACCTGAAAAAGAAAAATCCCCTTTCAATCTCTATGATACACATAATCAAGTTGATGAATAAACAAAAGATTCTAATAAAGATGATAAAACTTTTTACTACAATAATTTTTCTCAAATCTGAACCGATTTACAGATTTAAATCTATCTCCGATAGCGTAGAAAAACTAAAATGCTACCAAAGGTCATATTATATATAAAGAGAGATAGAATATACGCATACTCAAAGCATTATCAAACTACTTCCGCTATGATTATAGTATTTGAGTTTACTCTAGGTAAGGTATAAGATATTCCATATTACCGATTTGAAATGTTGGATTCACACCATATATCAAAGCTTGTTTCAAGTGATAACTTTTCATTCTACTAAAAGGAATTTTTTCTTATTATTGATTTTGACAGTGAATATTAGAATAAGGCTGAAATCTACATATCGGCAAACAAAAGCGAAATAATAATTAAAAAATCACCAATTATTTTCGTTTTAAAATGTCTCCTATGTAAAAAATTATATGTATAATTGTGTGAAATACAATATAAGAGCCTATATTAGCATACACTATTAATAGAGAAAATATTAAAATAACTAGAATGCATAAGTACATTTTACTTTTACTTGTCAGTTTTAACTGTCTAACAAAATTACAAGTACATGAGAAAAAAAATTATATAAGAAATAATGAATTTAAAAAATATGTGTTTTTTTTAATATAATAGAAATTTAAAATATTTTTCATGAAATAACATTTAAAAATTAAAAATATTTTTCAACGAATAGAAAAGTAAGAAATTGTCCTTATTTTAAAACATATCAGCATCAGAATACCCCGCATCTAAATAGTATAATCAAGAAATATTTTAGTCCTCGATTTCGTGTGTAATAAGGAACATGTCAAAAATATAGCCACCTGAAAAAGAAAATGCTTTTTTAAAAATTAAATATATAGTGCGAGTCATATCCGAATCAAGCGTCTGACATCTATTGAATTCAACACTAAGAGATGGCTTACTATTGTATAGTACAACTACACAAAGTTCGCAATATTTTATAACAATCTCTACTTAAAAAAATAATTGTGTGTACATATGCCTGCATGTTGAATAAATCAGACACATTGATCTACAGCTGCCAAACTTGGGATAATTATATTTTACAGAGTAAGAAAATGAACTTCGGCTGAATATTCGGAAATTAATTAAAAATTATATGAAATTTTAGCTTTTATAGCACCATAACGTATTAAAATATGTCAGCATAAAATTAACTTTACTTCTTAAAAATAAAAAGAAATTACCTTTTTTTTCATGTAATTTAGTTTCTATTTTTAATCAATATTTTAAGCAATTAAAAAAATTCTTTTAACATATTTTCTAACGCTATGTACTTTATCTAAATTAAATGTAAAATTACGTTATGCTTGTATTAAAAAAATTAGCTTCTACCAACTATTGCGATGAAAAAAAGCTGAAATTAAACGATTCAGTTAACTCTAATTGTAAACTAAACCTAGAAAAGTGCAATTTTTCTTATGCATCTATATGAAATGAAAATAAATCATTTTTTAGTAAAACAGATGCAAAAAAATTCTCGTAGCTTTTAAAAATATTTATGTTATTAATTCCATAATTCTGCGTATTTCAAGGCAAATATCATTTAATACATCCGCGATATCCATTCTAATCGGGGCTAAACTGTTAGCAATACGCATGAGTGTCTAAAGAAAAAAATGGTTTAATCCTTTCATGCGCCATTTATAATTTCTTTCCCCTTTTTATATATTTACTAACAATTAAACAATAGTATTTCGGGAAATGTATTTTATTGTACCGAATTTTATGTTATCATTAAACTTTCAGAGATGGGAAGTATACTTCCAAAAAAAAACTATTTACATTCTCAGAAAATAAAATAAAATAAAGGTGATTATTTGCTGGGAAAAGACGAGAAACATGTTGTGAACAAAGGTACATCACATTCTGTGCACTTGCTGTGGTTTTTTCCCCCTTTGTACTTTCCATCATAAGTGTATTTCCCTTCATAAGTGTATTTTGTAAGATCATGTGGGTAAGTAGTAATATTTCCAAGGCCCACGAAAGGGTTAAATGAAGTAAAGGAGTATATTTTACCTAGTTTAAGTCTGAGAAGTTTTTGATGAATTCAAAATATTACATTTTTTTTAACAAACTTTCCGACTTAAGAAAATATTCTTGAGACGCTAATAAAGTTCAACTCTTTTACGATAAAAAATGGATCTGAATTATGAAACGTTGAACATCACTACTATTTTATAAAAATGGATGATTTCAAACCAATCAACTGATGGTCCCAAAGAAAATCCGCCAGTCGGCGCGTAAATTGTCTGAAGAGTTATAGGCTTAAAATGATACAATTGTTACTTATGCTAAAATAATGATAAACCATCATGAACCTTTAATGAGTAAAACAATTTCTTCTTATTATTTACATAAGTTAAACCAAAACTTTTAAAATAAAACTGAATATCGGATTTTATGTTGGATCAGAGAAATTTTTACTTAATTTTCTGAGATATTGCATAAGCTATAAAAAATATTCGGTCTTACGCATAAAAGTTCAATAATGAATGATTCTATTTTCTACACTCATTTTCAAAAAAATATTTGATTCGGCAAAAAAGTTGTTAGTTGAAATTTAGTCGCTTCCACCTGATCTTTAAATTCAAATTTAGGGGAAAGGATAAAGGATTTTAAAAATGGATAAAGTGATATGAAACCTGTAAAATAGTATGAGCTATACCTTTATCAAAATGTGAGGCTTTAAAATTTTTTGCTGAAGTAGGTATCATGACCAAGCTACATATAATATTGAAACGAAAATTGTCAGGAGCATTAGTCCTTTAAAACAAACAAAAACAAAAAACAGCTGATTATCAAAGGTAGTTACCGTATATAGTACACTCCTCAGTATCCGGCCTAAGATTATCGTTTATTCGAAATGGCTGAAGTTTTGGGCTGGGTAACAAAAAAAAAAAGTCTGATAGGTCAGAATTATTTGTCCAGAAGAAAAGGTTTTTATTCAAAACGCATCGTTATAATAAGTATTTTTTCACTTTTTATTGAATACTAAGCCCTACATTTATATCAATGTGAACGTATCCGGGACCAATGGATCATAGAAGCAGTTACGGTAACGTGTCGAGTTAACCCTTTCAAGGGAGATGGGAATTATGCTTCTCACCAAATTTGTATCCATTTTCGAATTAAGTTATGTAGATTGGTGTAAGTTCTGACTCCTTTTTCAATAACACAAACTTCAGTTCCTTACCTCGCACAAAATGATGTGTTTTGATTTGCTGCTTAATTTTTAACTAACCAAATTAATTAATTCACATCAATCAACTTAAATTTATCTAATAAGATAATCTGAATCCCCTTTCTTAAGCCAATCTCAATCTTAAAAATATTTTAATATATCACGCATAGCAAGAAAAGGAACCTTTAAGGGGTAGAAATAGAAGTTTTTTGTATTGGTAATTTATATATGTTTGGATAGTACTCTTCCCTCTTCAAGAATTTATTAGAGGAAATAGGTTAAAGGATATAATTTAATCCCATTGGAATTCTGAAATGCCCAACTTAAATTCAGGAACATAGACAAAACATTAGCATAATTCGTAGGTCTGATTCTTAAGAAAATTGGCTCAAACTTATTTTTTCACCGAATGAATGATTATAAAGATGGAAAAGTAACTCTAAGATAAGGATCAAAATTTACAGCTTTTTGATTTTGGAAATGTCCTTAATAGATGACTTAATAGAAGCCTTTCTTATTTGATTAAGATAAGAGAAAACTATGCCGATAGTCGCGAGCCGGATAATCGGATATGTGATGTAATATTTAATGATATTCTACTATGGTGGACAACATGCTATGCTACTTAGGACAGTGTAGATGCAGGGTAGTGATATTTCGCCTTTTTTATAAGGCGGAAACTATTTGATGCTGCACGATATCCCCAGATATAAATAAGATGGAAAGCTGGACCACTGATGCCTATATCGGGTCAGGGAAAATGAACCTGAACCTCACAAATTCCTAGCCCTCGGCATCTAAATATAGCCTCCGGGATCCCATTCCTTTTAAATGATGCATTATTTCAAGTATCATTTCCAGGGGAGAGAGAAAAATGCTCCACTAACTGCGCGGGTCTACTCCGGTTGCGACAGACGCGCTTAATCATCGATGTAAGCATACACTGATGAATAAATGCATCTGGAAGCGTTAGACCGTAGGCTCAGCCAGGGGACGCAGAGGTAATTTACGACAAGGAAGTCGTAAATGTGTGACAAGAGAGAATTTACGCAACTCCATAAAACACTCGGTGACATCCGAGTTTTATGTGGTCGACTGCTTACTTTGGAGGAATAAAAAAGCCAGTTTTCTCCAAAATTTGGAACGGAAATAGAGATTAATAATTTCCTCGGAAATATAGAAATACCTGTTGAAGGAAATGAGCGTGGGACTTGAGAATTAATCGCGCATGAAAGAGACCCACATTCAGAGTGGCATGTGATGGAGAGAGCGAAAGCTAGGAATCTATGGCTCTAAGTAAACTAAATACTTCAAAAGTCATTTTTAGATGAATTATACACAGAT
>JAOUZG010002851.1:7140098-7163613 GCA_026289955.1 Argiope argentata | reverse complement strand
CACACACACACACACACACACACACACACACACACACACACACACACCTTAAAGGAAATGGTCTCCCCGAAACTTTCTAGTATACTCTTTAATAGAATTATTATCCCAAAGAATGCTTTATATAATACAGGCGTACAATAATTACGAACTATTAAACTTTTGCGTGAATTTAACATTTTTACTATGTGCGATTCCTGGCAAGATTTTGGGTGATGAATTTTTTTGTCGGAGGCTAATAATATCCAAAAATCGAATTCGTGTTTTAGAGGCGTTTTTTTAATAACTGGTTTAAATAAAAATTTAATAAGGACATTATACTTGTGTGGAATAGACTCGTAGTCACACAACAAATGTTATATATTTAAGTGGTTACTTTTTGAATAATCTCTTTTACATGTTACAGACGGTCAACTAATCGTTCAATATCATTCAAAATTGGGTGGGTGTCTAAAATGTAAATGTTAAATAGACGAACTGAATTTCATCCATCTAAGTTTTCGTTTTTTAGTTATGTTAACTTATATTCGAACAATCGAATCGAGTCTCTCCCTGAATGGAATTTGCACAAATTCTGGTAGAAACCTACAAATTAAGTGTAAATACGGAATACTAAATATCATTTATGAAACTTAAACCATTTTTGTGTTATCTTTGTCGCAGGCAAACAGACGAACATTTTTTAAATGTATTTTTCAGGTTCAAGGGGATCTAAAACATGGACATTCGTCAATATTTCGCGACCGAATTTTTTGTCGATTACTGTACTTTCTCCCTATTTCATAAACGAGAACGTATGGATGCGCTTCTAGGTTTTGATGAATTTCCACATTACAGATTTTCCATCAATGAGGAACAGCAGCAATTGTCGCGAAAATGTTTCATTGAATCTGCAGATTCCTGCATTTTCCATTGAAATCATGTTTTAAAATCAATCGTTAGAAAGGCAAACAAAAATGAAAGACTCATAAGAATAAATTAATTAAGATTGAAAATTCAAATGAAAGTCGTATGACACAATGCAGGGATAATTAATAAATGTAAGATTTGGAGGCACGTGTGTCATCAAACTTCAAAATTATTCCGTTTTTATAGACTTTAATTGAATCTGTTCAATACTACTATTATTAAGTATTTAATGTACTATTAAGATTATTAAGGCCCATACTAATACTATTGATAAGCAGTTTATAATATATGTTTGAATAAAATGAAATCATGAAGTATTTTTTTCCCATCTCCAGATATTTTGTTCCAATGACTCGCATGTAAAAAAATGAAATAAAAAGTTTAATTAATCCTTCGAAACTAATTTCTAAAAGTAAGGAAACTTAAAAAACAACAACCGAGCTTTAAAATACAAAATTTACTAGGAAAATTTTCTAATAAATCAGTTAATCGACCTTTTTTTAGGCGGGGGGGGGGGAAGGAGGAGCCCTTACCCGTTAAACTGCAAGCGACTTTAATAAAATTAAAAGAATGATTTAAAAGAGTAAATATATGTTTTATTTTGAAAATCTTCAAATGTTAATACTAAATTAAAGGTTAGCCCAGAATTACATAAACCTGAAAAAAAAAGAAAAATTCCCAAGATCTCAGTTCTTAAAATTATGATAGATAATCCCAAGATAATTTAATATTTTTTTTATTAAATAATCCCTCTCTGGTAGAATATATAATATTATCGACATTATTACTTGTTAATTTTTCAACATTTGAAGGATTATCGAATTAAGCCTATTGCTCTAGAAAAAATCGTCATACCATTGACATTCGAAGATTCATTTCCACTTCCTTAAATATTTGAATATATTTTGGACGACCGTTTATCTAATCTTCAACAACTTGCAAACAAGCAATTCAAACCGATACTCGGTGGAAATACTACGCAAGTTAAAGGCCTTGCTGTCAGACCTTACCTATCAGACTGCCACTTCCTGTCAGTCCGTCCAGCTGTCGTACTTTATTTCCTGTCCGCCTGCCATTTTCTTTTTTTGTTTGACATTTTCATCATATTGTCTAATCTGTCGTTCACGTAGAAGTGTCTGCAGTTTAGTGCACGATGATCAAGTCAGCTATTGGTTGGAAAAGAGAGTGTGCACGTTTTTACGCACCTTGCTGTGCTCGTTCGTCTTATACGCACACAACAGCCACTGATTGATATTTATGATTTGTTTTCTGCTTTTTTTTTAAATTCCTAATATTAGCTCAAGCTCTCTCTCTCTATATATATATCTTGTTCAAATTTTCAATCGTTAATAAAATACTTTTTATTCATACACTCAAGTTCAAATAAAATTTTTAAAAATAACCTATAATGGATGGCACTCGATGTTAATGCAGTTTTTTTTTTTCAAATATTAATTCGTTAATTTTTTTATTAATCAATTAAATGCTAACTTCCTTACCAAAAATCTTCATTTTCTTACTGCCAAATAAGTAACGAATTTAGTTTTTCTCCTTCACACGCCAATGAGGTTAGGCTTAATATGTTTTCGGCCAATTATTTGAAACGATTCTGTTCCTTTTCTTAATGTTTGATGCATTTAAAATGAAACATTGTTAATTAATTGATCTTTCGGATTCATTTTGGCATGTTTTCGAATTAATATAAAGCATGATAAAGAAAACTAAAAAATTCATCGATATTGCGTTACTGGCGAAGAAAATTCACGTATTCCGAGTCAGTTCTGATTTATTTTCAACGAACAGAAATTTGATTTTGTTTTGGCCAGGTATAATTTTTGATCAAAATTGTAATTCTTTAATAAAAAGTAACCAAAATAAAACACTTCGTTGACCCAAGTAAGAATCGACGTAAAATTCTTCTTTATATTACTTGTGTTTAATTCTCTTTAAGATTTAGTTTCATTCAGTAGAATTAGTTTGCACATCCTTAGTGTGCAACAAACACAAACAGAAAGAAAAATCGAATATCACGGTACAAAATTCTTCGTGTCATTTATTTTATAAATCTACAGGTAGTATTCTCAGAACTGTTTCTTGTACTCTTTAATAAATGAGGTATTCCTCTTCCTTTATATAAAATTTATGGAAATGACTTAGATATCACGAGTGATTAGATTTCAATACCAGACTCCGAGGCATGAGTATAAAAACAGTAACGTCTGGCATAAAAGTTATTAGAGGAGAAAACAGAGCATTAATTTTGTCAACCGAAAAGTTTCAGTTTAGTTACATTAACAACCCTCTGTAAAGCCACACTAGGTCTATTTGGGGACGGTTCTTGTAGTTTTAAACCACGGTCAGATGCAAAGGGTGATACCTGAGCCAGCTCTCCACACCAAATCATGCCATTTTTTTTATAAATCTATATTTTAGATTTTAAAACTATGCACCACATTTTATCTATTTAGCTTAGCTATTACGTATGACAACCTGTTAATATAAGTTTACAAAATCGTATAAATAATTTATGACTATACTTTTTACTTAAATTTTTAGGTAATTATGGAAATAAATTAAACTTTTTTTTTGTTATATATAGATTTCCGAGGACTTTCTAAAGAGCTCAACTCATTCCATTAAATTTTGCATTCAAATGAGCAGCATTTCCTTTGGCTTAATAAATGTATCTATTTGGAAATGCTGTATTTAAACAAAGATTTTAAAATTACCCAACAAAAGAGTTAATTAAACAATGAAGAAAATCAGATTTTAATTATAATTTTTACAAAATAAGAAAATAAAATCCTACTTAAAAATTGGAGAAAACAATTTCTAAATTTTCTTTATTAATTCAAGATTTTCAGGAATTTTCAGAAAACACAGAGGGATAAATTCTACGGTAGAAGGAACCAAAAATATCGCTTTATTTTATGAAAAAAGTGTCTTCAATTTCTCTCGCAATATTACAGAAATTTATACAATATTTAAAAAGTAAAATTCAGATTCCTGGTCAATTTCACCTGCTATAAATACGATGTTTTCTATCCAGAAGTTATTAGTTTTCATTGTAATTTTTAGAAATTAATTATAAGAATTGGATTCCCAGTTTTTCGCCACAAAGAATTTTTAGTGAACTTTCAATTTCTAAATTATTATTTTCTAAACTATTATGACTCAATAATGAAAAATGCGCACCCAACTACAATCTAAGTCGAATGCTGTTGAAGTTACATTGGTGTCCCGTTTGAAAGCTTTGTGGCTGTCCTTGTAGTTTTGAACCGCCGTCAGAATACGAGTATGATGCTTGAACTGGTAAACCCTCTCTCCAAACTCTCTCGCTGCAGTAACGGGAGGATCCTTAGCTCACGAGTGCACCAGGTCTGCATACATGTTTAATTTAGTTGTATTTAGTTGTATTAACTATCCGTTGTAAAGAAATACTATGGATATTTTGGGACGGACCCAGTAATTTTGAACCGCGGTTAGATGAAGAGAATGACGCCTGAGCTGGCACCATCCCTCCCCGTCTTCACACCACACCAGTAGGAGGGCATTTTGAACCTGAAACCCTACGGTTTACGAACCGAGTCCTTACCACCAGGCCACCACGGCCTAGGCTGACATACATGATAAATCTGTAAAGGAATCAGATTTTGAACTTGGAACCGACGGTACCTGGCCCGAAGGCTTACTTGGCGAGGTCAGCGCGGCCCTGAGTCAAGTTGAGAGAATTTACAAAAACTATGATGGTGAGGGATGTTGTGCGCATTTCTTTCCGAAGTAGAATGATAGAAACAGCTCTATAATGTAAATTTTTATTTTAACCCTTCGCACTCCGAAAAATAATTAGATGCAAAATTATTCGCCTAATACAAACGTTTGTTTATTGCTATGAAAAATAAATATATATAATTCTTTTAAGTCGAATTTCTTTGAGAAAATAATCTACATCTCTCAACCATTATGTAGGCGTTTTTAACAATGAATTTGAAAAATAAATAAATAAAACGTCAAAATGATGCACAAGCTTGAATGTCGAGTCACTCTCGACATCGCACCGCAAAGGGTTAAGCATATGAGTTTTATTATTCAGAATGCCAATAATTAGTAATTGAAACATATCAATTTCGAATAAACTAGAATTATATTCTTCTTTTACTTAATATAGTAATTTATCGAATGAATTTGAAAGTGCAATTAACATGTAGTGGCAACAACTACATCCCATGCATTTTTTGATTATGTTTTTTTTGTTTTGTTTTTTGAATTGATGTTCATTGGACTTTTTTTAATGCAGGAATTTAACCGGAATCGTAGTTTGATAAACTAAGTCCCATCGTTTTCATTAAATTCAATGTATTGATTTAGTTGAAATTTTTTCCCTAATAAATAAGTTATCCTCTTTAAAAACCACAAATTCACAAGCATTAGAAACACTCTATTTTTACCCCAGAGTCCTGCACGTGAGTGTTTTGTGCATCTTTATACATTATTGTATTTTAGACGACCTTTCTTTCGACCCACTGTGATCAAAATTTAGTGCAAAATTACAATTTTGGAAACAAGATTTTACAAAAATTATTTTTATAACATTAATCAATTTAAAAGGATTACTTTTTTTATTGACAATCTCATTTCCTCGCC
This sequence comes from Argiope argentata, assembly GCA_026289955.1. Lineage (NCBI taxonomy): Eukaryota > Metazoa > Arthropoda > Arachnida > Araneae > Araneidae > Argiope > Argiope argentata. The sequence continues at coordinate 7,158,063 of JAOUZG010002851.1, read as the reverse complement.
CTTCATTCCTCTATTTGAATAAAATTCTATAGTCCTCTATTTTATTCAATAGAATCCTCTATTTGAATAAAATAGAGGAATTCGCTTCTGCCACAATCTTTTATAACGTTTTTTTATCACGATTATGAAATTCAATCTAATTGAATAGTTTGGTCAAACCATTAAATCGAGTGCTTTTGAAAATGATAAAACTTATATTTAAAAAAATTACTTTTTTGGGAATTGGTGTTTTAGGATACAAAAGACCTTTTTGGCTACGCTGCGCCCCACTAATGGTGTTAAAATAATTGTACCTGTTTAATAAAATCAAAACGCAAAAGGCCTAAAAGCGTTTAAAAGTATAAAAATGTAACAGTCATAAAAAAAGCGCAATAATGATATGAAGTATAGCACAATATTAAATAAGATGACTAATACATATATATAATTATATAAAAATCAATATTTTAAACAAAAAAAAACTATGAAAATAAAAATTAGGATTTTTGGAAAGCAATTCAACCTAATCAGTAAGATTTTCTGGAAAAAAAAATGCAAGACATTGTGAAGAAAACTGTGAACATTCTACAAGAATGAGTAAAACAGAGATAGAACTATTATAAATCGAACAAAATGGTATTGGTTCCCTCATCAACAAGTCGGGGAATGAACCGAGTGTAATCAATCCTTAACCTAATTAAAATTATGTCCAGTTTTCTGCTGGCAAAACTTTCTTCGAAGATGAAATCCGGTAAAAGACTTACTACCATTTGTATTTCATAATATATATTTTGCATTATATATATCTGATTTTCAAGCGTAGTAATTTGTAGTTGACTGATTCCATTCATATTCTGTAGTCCTATTTAATAAAGCAAAATACCAAATGTATCTTTCTCTATTAACAATCTGATAATTAGGAAAGTCAATAATGTGGAGAAGAAATTGATTTGATTAAAAATAACGAGACTGGCTGTTTAATAAATATAAAAGGATAGTCAGTTTAGGATTAATAAGACGTTGATTAGATAAAGTTTATTGCATATTTAAATTTTACAGGGTTTTTTTCTCCATCAAGAGTCAATAACCCGTTTCCTTTCCCAAAGATCTATTTGTTTTTGACACAAAAATTCCACCCTCTGTCACACCTTCTGAAAGCAAAACACAAACTCCCCTCTTCCAAAATAAAACACGGGACTCACTCTCGTATACGACCCGGAGACCGAGTGTGGGTGTTTCGAGCCAGGTGACGTGGAAGAAGGGGGTGTGCAGCTGTTGCCGCATACAGCAGCTGATCTTCGCATCCGGAACCCGCCAAATAGAACAATAAGAAAGAAAGGAACTCGCGAACAAATAAAATAAAAATATTTTTGCATTCTTTTCCGGAGTTTGCCGAGCGCCAAGTGCTTGCTGCTCGGTGGAATGTAGATGGATGTAGAGCACACTATTTAGCTATTTTATGGGGTTTTTTTTATTTAGAAGGTTCGAACTTGTTAATCATAATGCTAATATAAATGCTGTTAATGATACAGATAATTGAAGAATTTTTTCCCCTAAGGGTTCATATGCTCTCTCGCATTCTAACATATGATGTTTTAAGATTTTTATGATGTAATGAGTTTTCTCTTTTTTCTTTCTGTAAAGTGGACAATAAATTCAACACAAACAATTTAGTGATATTTAGAGTTACATGACAAACTTCAATTCCATTTTACTGCACATTTCCGCGACTTCGTACGCGTGGAAATTTTGTTGTGTATATGTGAGAATTGACAGTCTAAAATTTTATCGAAAGCGTATGCATGCACAAATTTTCAACGTCAATTGGAGCAACGCAAAGACGTGAATTTTAAGCACCAGTTGGGGTAACGCAATGCAGATTAGAAAATTTTAGTTTCAATTCATCTGTTTTATTTTCATTCAAAAGCACTTCTGAAGGAATCGAAAGATTTATTACTTAACAATGTTTAATTTTAAATTTTATACACAACGAAAATAAACAGAATCGTTTGAAATAACCGGTCGAAAACATGTTACGTCTAACATCATTAGCGTGGGGAGGTGATGTTATGTTATTAAAACTATAAGGGTACTTTTCCGTTTGCTGGGCGCAAACGAACAATCGCCAAAGAAATTTGAGAAAATTTGACGGAATTCTAAATTAATTGCTAACGGAAACATACCACTATAAGCATATATAAAAAATAGATAACTAACACAAATACAATTAAATTACAAAAACACACAGTGGAACAGTTTTAATATATAGTAATTTTCGCCAAAAAAATAGTTTGCCACCAAATTTTAGCGAAATGGCATTTCCAATCACAAGGTTTCGATGCCCGTTGCAGCAAATTAACGGAAAATAGAAAAAAATATCAATAAATGCAGTAATATGGAATGCACTAAAAAATTTAATAGAAAATGATGAAAATAGGCAAAAGAAATACGTACAGCAAGACAAAAAATCAAGAGAAATGAATAGGAAATAACGAATTATATTAACACAAGAACAGCATAAGAAAAAAATTTAATAAACATTCCTTTAGAATAGTAAGATAATATTAAGAGAACACCGGAAATAGAAAAATAAAAACTATTCAAAAAGTTCAGGCAGATGTTTTCAGATTTTTTATTTTTGGGCGAAAAAGTTAGTTTTTAATTAATAAAAAATTAACCACTCGATTAACAGGAATAAAAATTAGCCTATGTTCTTCTGTAGACTATAATCTATCTATGTGCTAAATTTCATTGAATTTCCTTCAACCGTTCTGGCATGAATAAACCCCATCATCCCTCCATCCATCCATCGATCCATCCAAACTTTCACATTTATAATAGTAGTATAGATTAGTTAAAGATATATTTAAATTTTGAAATTCTGGCCTTTTCAGTATTTTTATTTAAGTTAAGACACATGTATATAAACCCTACTTTTGAAACTATGTTGACAAATAATGGTTTATATAATGATGATATTGCATGGTACCATTAAAAACTGGAAATATTGCTGGATGAAGAGCAGCTTCTAGAAAATGCAAATTTCATTCTTGATTCTGATTTTTTCCTCATCTTCTGTGAGAATCCCTAAAGGTGACACCTCGAAAAGAGAATGAGATGCTTCCAGCATGGTGGTTGTATCTCTCTATAGTGATAGGCACACAAATAAGAGAGGGTTTTCTCCTCCCATCGATGTTGTTACTTACATCTTATAGGAAGGATTGTACGCGGCCGGTGATGGTCCTTAATGTCAACCCCAGATCTAGCCAGTGTTGATGTAGCGGTGATCCGGTCATTCAGTGATATAATCCGTGTGCCTTTGGGTTGGATGGAGAGTCAATGATGAGACATATCATTTGTGAGTGCAAAATAATTTCGATTGGTTTTGAACCGATATATGCTAATAGGAAGAACGGAAATCTTAACCAAGTTCAACGACCTCCCATATATCACAATGGGATTATGGGTGGGATTCGAAACTTTTATTCCCTCAACTCTCTTCTCTGTTGAACATACGAAGTGAAAATCCTCTTATCGTAACAAACAACTTATATTCAAAAGTGTTTCAATGGCAGTGATTACTTAGAAGTTATGGATTGAAAAGTAGTTAGCTTGCTTTCTAATTCCGAAGATGCATCGTTGGAAACCCTCATCAGTTACACGTTATTCCACCTTCTTTCATCATCATCATCATCATAACTTTGATTCTTATTAGAAAACATGCTGGATAGTAATTCCTACTATTAGTTCACACTCTCCTTATATATATCTCGTTCAAATTTTCCATCGTTAATAAAATAATTATTATCCGTCCAATCAAGCTCAAACTTGTAGAGAATGACACTCGATGTTAATGCGGTTTTTTCAAATATACATTTATTTATTAAATTTAATTCATTTTTAATGCTTTCAATAGTTTGCAAGCAGGCAGTAGCTCAATTCGGTAAAATGCGAAGATTTCGGTATTTTTCACATGAAGTTGAAGAACAATTTTTGCAAGAATTGAATTCGTAATCATTTTTTATAAATTATTTATATTAATTGTAATTATTTTTAAAAAGTAAACAAAATTAAAAACAAATTATTACTCGTTAACATATATATTTCCATACAAACGAAATCTGCATTCGCCTTCCTGATTTTTTAAAAAGAAATTCATATAATTTTGCATTCTTCTTTCTTTTAAACTGTATTAGTATGTTTCCAAAAACTTACGTAATTTTAAATCCCTTTTAATAAATTGATAATCATGCTTTGAAATTCATCCACTCATTCAACATTGAAGATGGCCATCTTGACCCTTTGGGATCAAGGTATATTTCCTGAAGGAAAATATTCAATATATTAATTCGATGATGACATTTAAACAGACCACCTCCTTTATCATATTTCCATAAAATATTAAAATAAGAACATGACAGGAGACAGAGTTAATCAGAATCACATATCGGTGGATTTTCTATGGAAGTTTAATGTAATTTATCCGTAATTTTATGCTTGATACATCAGCATCTATCCAAAACGTTATCATATTCTAATAAAATTATTATCTTATATTCTAATAAAATTATTATCTTATCATATTCCAATAAAAGTATTATCTTCCCTTCCATAACCCGCTTAAATAACAAAAATCTGTCACGGCTATGAGAGCTACGAATTCTCACCTTTCTGTATCTCTTACAAAAATTTTATAAAATTAACATAATAAAGAAAAAAAATGGGGAGGGATCATTTTTTACCAAATGAAATGAAATTGGAATCAAAATCAGAATTACAATTTTAGTAAGAAAACCGCATCCCAATGTACGAAAAATATAAACCTACAGACTACCAATCATTTACGGATTTTTTTCAAAATTTCATAAAAAGCCATTTTAGATGCTAAATTGTGTATCATTTTTTTTATCCGAGTCCTGCTCTTTTGAGTTACCGCGAAAAATGGACAGATATTTGGAAAGATTTCGCTTGAGATTTGATTCAGATAAGTATCAGAGGTTAAATATCTTTCCAATTTTTTATAGTTCTTTAAATCTGGTAACTATTATGTTTACTTATAATCCGGCAGCTTGATTCCTTGTGACATAACTTCATTCAATATTCGATACGTGATTTCTTTCACACTATATTTACAAACTGTCTATCCAATTTCATCCGTTCTTATTAAAATCGTTTGTTTGTTATGTTCCCAGAAATACATAATTTCAAGATGACTTTTTGGATTTAGAGGTAATTTGGAGATTTATCAATATCTTGAGTTACAATTTTTGTTTTAATGATTTCAATATATTTCATATTTGTATACTTCATAAAGAAAGAAAAAAAAACTTTAAAAATACAGGCCAAATCATTGAACTTGGAACTAGGAAATTCGACTACTAGTTTACTTCTAAAATAATAGGTGTCATTAGGAATAATTTTAAAATTTTGAATTTAATAATTTTTTTAACTGTTTCTCATTTTTCTGGAGCATCTTATTACCCAAAAATCATTAACATACATTATATGTATATGTATTATTTACCTTCAATTTTTCTAGCTAACTAATTTAAATTTGTAAGCAACTTTTAATGCTTATTTTACAATGTTCTTATTCTTGACACACACGCACGCGCATAAAGCATCATATTGTAACGATTTTAAATATTTTTTTTATAAGCGTGTAATTGAAGCTTCATAAAATTTAATTTTAAAAATGAAGCAAAGAAGGATAATGCTAAGAAAGTATCTTTTTATTACGGTATTTCAGTTTCGAAAGCCAAATCCCTTAAATCTTAAAAAATTTATTACTACAAACAAAAAATACTTTTAAGAAATTTATTTCCTTTACGTTTTAAAGTATCGGCATTAAATATTTTCACTAAATTAGTAAAAACGCGTTTGACGTTTAATGAATGTGGCAAATCTTTCGGAAAGCCAGACTCGAATATGTGACCCTCACCCTCGGTTCCCTTAACAAAATATTAATATATCATATTGTATATAATTATACTTGTTCTGTCTAGTTCTTAATCATAGGCGAATTGTATAAAAGGGAACAAATTCAAATTAGTTATAAAATTAAACAGAATTCGATACCGGAATTTTATAAATATTTGTAAGTTATGTTATGAAATATCGGAATACTTTAATTGATAGAATAAAATTCACGATTACGTATATATTTAACGACAATTATATCTAAAATTAATAACTTGATATAACTTAATTTATTGGTTTCACATGAACTTTCTGCGGATGGATATCTAACTAACTAGTTGTGTGGATATCTAACTAAGTGATTTTAGCTTATTCGAAGAACCAACTCCTTTTACGATATATTTGATTTCAGCATTTTTCAGCTTACTGCATCCAATAACACTCAATTTAAATTATGTATCATTACGCTAATGAAAGCGCTAGATTGTTCACTAGTATAGAAATTTCGCAAACGGATTGTGCCAATAACTTTCGAAATTCTTAAAATTGATTTCTCTGGTGAATACTAGGATTTTACTAGATGAAAAGGTACAGTTGGGGGTTTTAGATACTAAATTTATTATTTTGAACCCCAGTCATTCAGTTTGCCCAATCTTTATTCTACTAACTGTCCTCAAAAAATATCTCCATATCAACAATATTAGAACATATATCCTAGGGTAGGCAATTTAGATAGCAGTCAAGGCTATATCCAGAACAATTAAAACCTGCCGAATTAATTTGCAAAAAAAAAAAAAAGAATTCTATAAATTATAAAACATTAGAGCTGCAATGTATAGAGCGAATGATGCAATTGTCATAAATAAATTGAAGTCATTTATTTATATTGCAATGGAATATTAATTACTTAACTGATTAAGTTATATTTAACTTTACAGATCCTGTTAAGTAATAATTTTGGCATTTTGTTTGATATTTATTCTTTTCTTACAAATTTTTCACAATTAAATTCTTTTATTTGCGAGGAAAGGTTAATAGTTATATTTAATTTTTCCAGAAACTTATTGTTTACTTTTTACACGATATATGTATTAAAAAAATTAATGAATAAAAATGTACATCTCCTTAAAAATACCAAAATGTGAAATAAATCAATATGTTAATGGTTTCCCGTAGTTTAATTTTAAAAAGTAAATTTTGGCCCTTTACCAAAAGAGACACCTTTTAATATTCACTGACTATAAACTTCAATATTAAAAGTTGTCATTGATAACAGCAGATAAAATGTGAAGCAAACCCACATAACTTTATGGATCTTCAGTGGCACGAGGTTTCAAATCTGAGATCTTAACAAGAATAAAATTTTGCCACGTGACTTCTATATCCCTTAATAGTATGTAAGAAAACAATAAAAGAGTTACATTTCATTCTTTGTACAAAATAAAATGCTAAAACTATTTGGAATATATAGTTAAAATCAGTAAGAAAATTTCACCCATTGCTACATTGTTTCTTTGGACTAGATGAATAGATAGATAATTTCAATACAATCATAAGTAAAATTTCATTCAATTCAATACAATCAAAAATAAAATTTCATTCAATTAGTGGACAATGTATTCTGGTGACAATCGCAAATTAGTCCCTCAACAAAAAGCGTCAACATTAGATAATACATACTCTAACAGAATCCTATTTTCTTTGTAGTGGGATTAATAGAAACTCGTCTTGAACTTCTAAATAGATGCTTTGAAAATCGAAGCAAGTTTCATTTCATTTGCATAATAATAAAAACCCACCGCAACGTATCCATAACAGCAACAGCAACGTATAAACACAACGTCCATAAACAGCAACGTATCATAAAAACTTCAATCAAAGAATTTCACAATTTTAGCATCTAAATTTCTTTTAAATATGAAATCGAAAAATTATAGTTTGTGTAATACAATTCAAAACTTCAACTAGTTTCCAGATGTCCTAAACACAAATAATTCATTTCCCGTAAATTATTATTTTATTCTACAGTAAAATATTAATTAACAGAAGAAGAAATAAGAACTTAAAATTGACTTTATATTCATAAATCTTTGAAATTCATTCATGATTCAGTTTTAAGGAAATATTCGACTGCGAACTAATTAAATACGTTGTTTACTTGAATCACTTCGATCTAACCGAAGTTTCATTAGCCGCTGTGACAGAGAGGTGTTATTTCAAAGAAAAACTACATGAACTACTCATTTGAATAGAAATGCAAATTAATCGATATTAACTGAATTGAAGGACTAGAATAGTTTTACAAAAGCAAGAATTGTTTTACATATATTTTTCTTAATCATAAGATAGGAGTAAAAAAAATATTGGAATTTTGCAATTATATTAATCATCTGGGATTAATGTAATATGTAATAATGTGTAAAAATGATAATTAGAAATAAAAATCAAATCTTCCGAGAAAAATACTTTAACTCTTAATTTCTTTTAAAAGATTATGAATATGAAATTAAAAAATATATTTACTATGTTTTACTGTACAGCATTTAAAGCATAGAATTTTTAATAAACAAACTTAAAAAAAGAAATGTATACGTTATTTACTTTTTGAAAAAGGTAAAATACTAAAAAGCATCGAAATTCAATTATAAACTACATTTCAAATGAAGGAATAAATAAATAAACAAAACTATAAAGATCGTTTTTGTACAAAAAACAAACCTGAAATAATATTGAATAAATAAAAATGAAAAAAAATTACCATAATCTCCATATTTTAATTGACATGTTGCCTTTAGTAAACAAAAACAAGAGAAAGATATAAAATCGTTTGGATATTTTGCGCTGATAAAAAAAATTGTGATATTAATCTACAAACGATAAAATTACTAAAAAGTTGTATATCCAATAGCACTTGATATTTTAAGACGAAATGTTCTTACATAATTATATTCTAGCTAAAATTAGAATAAAATAAAAAAAATAAGTGAAAAGAAATATTGAAAACAAACGAACTTATTTCCGATTTCATTACTGCAGTAATTCTTACCTCTTATCTGGTGCAGAAAAATAACTTCTTTGTTCGATCGAATCAAGTCATTCATAAAATATTTTCCTTGTATTATTCTTACCGTTACTGCCATAAAGCCACAGCAATCTAAAACGCGCTGGACTCACATCAAGATTTGTTATTTTCGTTCTTGTTGCCACTCCTTAATTGAAACAACAGCGAAACTCGCGTTTCAGAACATTTCTGAAGATAGATAGCGAAGCAGAATAAACGAATTCGATCATTTCATATGATTTTTCTTCTTCGCTTGAAAATGCAGTTTTTTTTTTGAAACTGTATATGAAGAATAAATAACGAAATAAAAAATATAAGATTGAAAAATAATAATAATTGTCGAGAATTTAAATGAACTAAATAACATCTTTAAAATTAATTAAAAACAAATAAAATATAGAAGATGGATTAGAGGAAATATAAAAAGTTTCTTCGCATAAAAAAACTTATAAAAATAATTGTTGATCTAATTTTATAGTGATTAGTGTCGAATACAATTTATTTTAAAACCTAAATTTAAAAAATTCCGGAAGTTTTTATTTTTATTTTTGAATCAAGTACAAAACGATTAATATTTTAAAAGTCAAATGGAAAAAATATATATTTGATAATTAGTTATTGAGATGGTACATAAAGAAATCATACTAAATTTTTTTCTAATTTGCTAATTTAATGTCGGTATAAGTGTTTTGTGAATTAATAATAAAAAAATAACTAACTTGTACAGCTTTTATAATGAATCGAAAATAACATTAACAACTGCCAACATTTCCAATTATTTCCCTTTTAAGAGCGTTATATTCAAAATAACATTTAATAATTTGAATTAATAATTTCAACACCGTTAGAAAATTAGATAGTTGCAATTTTTATTCTTGCTTTCTCAGATAGTTGCAACTTTTATTATTGAAATTCAGAGGAAATTAGCTTTTAAAATGCTATATATTTTGGGCTTAATATCTATTTTCAAATAACAATATGGTCGCTATACTAATCAGAATCTGATTACAAAAAACTTTTACTTAAAAAAATTTATTGCAAATCATAACTTTTTTTTTGTAAAATGAACGAAAGAGATAACGTTGTAAATCTGAAGGGGTAAAAAAAATGGAAAGGATATTTTTGAAAATTGTGTATATTTAAAAAAGTTTGCAAATGTATTCAATTCAAATTAACTAAACGACAAAAGCTATTATATTTTAGTTAAAGTAAAAAAAAAATTGTTTTGCATATTTCATTTTAATTAAGATTTGCTTTTTAATGCTAATTATAAAAAGTTTTCAATTTAGAATAATAGTTAGCTTAACGTGATATGTTAAAATAAATTATGTGGTTTTAAAATTATAGCCTTATAAAAACCTTTTCTATTTTATTTCTATTATAAAAAAATCAATTTAGCATTTTTATTTTGACTGAAAAAGAAAGATAGTGGGATCTATTGTCGATTTCCCGACGTACTCAATTTACAGTAAGATTTTCTCCGTCGTTTGCAAAAAGCGAGGGAAAAAGAAAAAAAAAAAAGAAAAAGAAAAGAAAAAAGGAGAGGTGGAGAGGGCATCTTCCTCATCCACAGTAGATACTAAAGAAGCTCTTTATTTACTCTTTTGTATATTTGGACGGGATAGGGCGATGACTAGTGCTGAGTTTCCTGTGTTAACATCAAGGTTTCCATCTGGTGAACGTAGTAGCCACATACCTTGGAAAATGAAGTTACTTTTTGGCGAATTTTAATAGCTTTGTAACCTCCGTCGCCTGTTTTTCGCGCCAAGACGGCACGCAGTCTGCATTTTGTGTTTCGCCCAATGAAAACATTTCCATGATCTTCGTATGAATGAATTCTAATCACGTTAACCAAATGTTGTTCTAACGTTTTTTTTTATTGTTAAGTATTTGCAATGACAGTCGCTTCTTTTAAACACATGGTGCGATTTTTACATGTTGCTGAATTTCTTTGAATTAAACTTCGTTGGAGTATTCTAAGAAAAAATTAGGAGAATCGAGGCAAATTTTTCTGTTTTTCTTTGCTTTATTTGTACTTTTAATTAATATAAATATGTAATTAATGACTTTCAAATGGATCACTGGTATGAAGCTTCCTTAAAAATTTTTTTTAAAATTGTGAATAAAAATTTGACAGCATTATGACAGTGAAATCTGGTTTAAATAAAATACGTAAAAACGAACAGAGTCATTTTTTTAAGATAAAAGCTATTTACCTATAAGATCTTATTCCTGATATACTAATAAAAATTTATTTTAAGAAGAAAAATTAAATAATTTTTTGTATTCTACAAAACTAAATTCTTTTTTTTTGCATTAGATTAAAATTTTAAAGAATTAGTCTGTACTTGTGATTAAGTTGGAAGTATGTTTATGTGTTGGAGCTCTGCAGCCTAGATCTTAAGATCTAAATTATAAAACTTGGCATATATATATATATATACTTTGGTGGTTGAAAATATATACTTCGGAATAATTTTTTTTGAAAACTTAATTCTGATTTGAATTGATTAAAAATCAATCGAAATCTTGATGTTTCTCCGTGATAACATCCAAAATTATTATAATACAAAACTGTTTTTTTAAATATCATTTTAACATTCAAAAACTCTCAATTTTATAAATTTTTCAACCTATAAATTAACTTTCTAATGTTAATGAATTTTTAAAAAAATATTTCTTTCGGACATCTTATTTCAAACAAAATAAGAAATAAAACATTTAACCAACACTAGAACCTTACATAAACACTGTAAGAAAAAAATCACCATGTTTCTGTTAACAATGCAACAAATTGTGAAAATTTGAATGTTACGATCTTACGAAAATATCTATATTAGACCACTCTAATGACCGTTTTAATTAAGAGAACCACTCTACATCCAAAGACTAATTATTTTAATTATACAACTGTTGATTACCCTAAAATAGTGATATTCAAAACTTCATAACTTAGTAAGTGGGCCAAAGATACTAAAAACATCTTTTTGATTTAAAAATTGTAACCTTAAGAATATTTCATTGAATATGATTCTTTAGAGTACAAGGGCTGTATGAAATTTCATAAATTTTTGTTGAAGTGTTAATTATTTTGACTGAAACAAAATAAAGTATCAAAATATTTGCGTTATTTAAATCCTTTTTACAGTAAAACAAAAAAATGAAATTTTACGGGGAATCAGAGAAATATTTATTGAAAAATTCTTCAAAATATTACATAAGCTATATGAAAAACATTCTATAGAATGAATCACACTTCAATGTCGACCGATTTGTTTTCTTTAAACAAAATTCGTTTTCGTTTTAGGTTTTTTTTTAATTATCCTCCTAGGGGGGCACCTCAAAATGAGGATAAGATGATGTTTGATTCTCTCCACCCTGGAGGGTACAATAATAGGCTGGAGTAGGCTAATCCCATCGATGACGGGATGGCCTTCATACTGGAAAGATTGCACCGTGGTCAGTGAGGATCCTTAGGATTCAATCACAGCTCCCACCAGTGTTGCTATTGTGGTGGTCCGGTCATTTAGCCCTCGTGGTTTAAATCCGTGTGTCTTCGTGGCTGGTTTGATTTTTTTTTGTATTAATTGAAGTTTATTCATTTCCGATTTAACTTAAATTTCAAATTTTACGAGAGTTCACAAAAAATTAGAGGAATAAACATAGTACAATAAGTAAAATGGCATATGGCCTCCATAGTAGTATGAATGAATTATATGACTATCAAAATCTGAAGTTCAAAAGCATTTTACTGAAGAAACTATTAATAAACGAGATATATAAAATATTTAATTGAAAATTTTAGCTAAAATTTATAGCAGAAAATCAGCTGGTTGCCAAAGGCAGCTGGTTTTTAATTAATTAGGAGAATTTAAAGAAATTAAGTTGCCTATTTATACAATAACAAAGCTCATGATAGTTGTTTACGAATAGAATATTATTATGTTTCAATATAATAACATTCCATTCGATTAATAACATTCATAATAACATTTTCCCTTATGTTTGCAGTACTCATAAATATTATAACCAATATAAAGGAAATTTTTTTTAAAAAAATCTTGTATCTATTTTTCAGAATGCATTTAATTATTTCATTGCTTAAGATTTTATTTTATTAAGCATATTTTAGATTTCCTTAGCTGTTTTGAAACTTTAAAAAATATCAAGTAGAATAATATTTAATTTTATAAATGATTTTTCATTCACTGTTGCAAATTTTAAATTATATAATTATCGATAATGACTTATTAAAAATAATTCATTGGCAGCTAATGACTGATTTGTCAATGCGACTGAAATTGTACATTAAGAAAATTTGTTAATGGAATAATTTTTCCCCACATTCTGAATTTTTTTTAAATTCGTATCTTTTAAAAAAATATTTCCTAAACCACCTATTTAACCTTTTAAATGATATTCGTCATATCTATATTTGACAGTAGCTTGTTGTTTATCGGAAAAGAAACTTATTTATTTATTTTTTACTGTTACAAAATTTTTCTTTACTGATACGCAATTCTATCTTCACAAGCTGTGCAAATATAATCTTATCTAACTTATGTATTTTCCCACGCATAAAGAAAATTTTGATCAGTCTGAAACACCTTGAGTATCTTATCACAGTTAAATATGAATTCATCTATTGGAAAAAGAACTTGGAAACGTAGGCTGAAAATGCGAACTAAAATAAAAATCGTTTGGCGATTAAGAATGCTGATAAAATTTTGCTTAGTAATTCACTTTTGTTCAGTATAAAATTTGAGAATTTATTTGCTTCCCCTTTTATAATTTTATTTTTTCTCTATTCTTATTTTTTTTCTTTGATATCTTAAAAGATTTGTAAAGTTAATGAGCATAGAATTTAAATGATATATTTTTATTTGCTTTAGCATGAATTCGTATTTAAATGTTATTGAATTGCTTGAATATTTGTATATTTATAAATGTTCCTTATAATGTATATGACGGTTTTATAACAGCTTATTTATTTAAAAAATACTTAATACCGCCAAATTAGAATTCAAAAAAAAAAAATTAAAAAAAAAACACTCGTAATGCTTGAAATTATTTAACAAGCAGCGTTGATATTTTGTTACAGTTATTCACATGTTTAAAACAAATAAGAAAGCTAAAAAAATAGTCCTTCATCCCTAACAAGTTTCCCATTTTTGTCAAAACATTTTTTATTTTGCCAGTTTATGGCATCTGGATACGTCATCAATAGTTTCTATTCTTCTATCTCTTTTTTACAGCATAGAATATATACAAAGAAATAGTAATAATGAGATTACTATTTCTTTGTGCATAGTACATGAGGTAAAATCCGGATGAGCTCTTCAGCCACTTTTTCGATTTCATCCAGTTTTTATCATGCCAGAACATGATGTTGTTTTTGGGGTGAGGTTTGTTATGTCAACAAAAATCCGTAGGCGAAAAATAAAAATTTTATTATCTGCACGAGCATCTCAAAAAATCAGCTTTTAATACATATTGCCATTGCATTTACAAAAGCTGCGATTAAAAAAAAAGTTAATTACTACAGCAAATAAAACCAAGCAAAATGTCAGTTTGAGCACGTAATTATATGAGATGAAATAATTAGGAAATGCGATATTTTTTTTAACAATCAAAGTTTTTTGGATCGTTTGCACTACTAAAGTGACCCTTTCAATGAAACCATTAAAATGAATAAAAATATTATTCAACTTTGCATGAGCATGCGGTGCTTGACCGTTCAAGAAATGATGTTCTGACATGATACATTGAAATATGCATAGCATATTTCCTTTTAATCTTTTAATTGTTTTTTGAAATCTCCTTAGCTTTAGATACCACCAATACAGTCTCCTTTTTGTGCTCCATTTTTGATAATTATAGTAAAACATAAATTATATCTCAATAACTGTATACTGATCCATCACTTTTAATGGCCACATTGCGTGCATAACTAACCAGACAGACTGCTGTATGTTTATTGAGCAAATGTAACTTAAAATAGGCTTAGCACAAATGAGATATAAAATTGATTTGGACAAAATGTAACTTATCAAATAGATATTATGTATTTGAAATTCGAAATTAATGCCATTAGTAGGATGAGGGAATATATTTAAACTAATATTTTATAATCAAATAAATAAATAATAATACGATAAAACAACAGTGAAGTAATTTGAGGTAATTGCCGTTCTAATAAATAATGAAGGTAGATTAAGAGTACAAAAAATTTATAAACAAGTAAAAATAACACTCAAAAAAAATAATTAAAGCTGGGAGATGAAGCGCCAAATATGAAACGAAGAATCTTTTCTCATATTTTTCCTGCAACATAATTGTTTACAATATTACTTCCCCGGAAATTGGCAACACACACACAAACGGCCACAGACGTCCAAACTTCTAAGTTCGGGGACCGCATTCCAAGAGTGAAGATCATTTTTTATTCCATGGGAGCCTCTGCAGATCATCTTCAGCACCTAACTTCTGCTTTATGGTTGGAAGAAAATTCCTCTGTGCTTTGTTTCCGTTAATTATGTTTTCAATTTGGCGGGAAAAAATGCAGTGTTTACCTCGTTCTACCAGAATAGCTCTCGAGTTCCAAGAATGGCTGGCAGTTGCCATTTTGGGATGTAAAACTTTTGTATATTAACAGCTCATTTCTTGTAGAGAATTGCATGGAAGTCAGGACATAGAGATTTCCAAGAAGACTGCGTCAGGGGCCGTAAATCGATCAACGTTAATGAATAAGAATTTTAAAATAGAATCGTTCACTTGTTTCTCTCTAACAAAAAATTGCATAATTCTTGGAGTAATCGTGGTGATTGATTATTTATTTGAAAAAGAGCTAAGAGAGTTGAAAAAAGGTGAAACTTCCCTAATTTCTTTCTTGAATTTATGACTCGCAATAGTTACATCTAAGATTCTTTTTAAGTAAAAACATAAAGGTGAATAACACTTCTATTTTCAAGTTTACTTGAAAAGAAAATGTTCACTTAAAAGGAAACAAATAATATTAAAGAAAAAATTTAATTCAATTCCTACTTAGATCTGTAGCGCTGTTATATTCAGTTCATAAAGATATGTATAAGAATATTTTTATAATTTCAGAATGCTTAATGCAGATTATATTTAATATTAAAAAGAAGGGAAGCTATATCATGCCAACATCATTTTTATTGGTGCTCAGGGGTTCATACCCTCAGAAGCTACTGCACCCCTCTTTCCGCGGTAAAAAGCGGACACGACATCATCATCATCATCATCATCATTTTTATTCCATCAACAAGCAACTAGTGTTGCCAATTCTTTAAGAACAAACTTGTGAAAACAAAGATAATAATAATACAAATATAGCTGCTACAAATACACAGATATAGCTGCTACATCACTCCTTCCCCAGTAACAATGGAGTTACGAGACAGTTTTCAACAAGAAATTTATACAGATGTGAAAAAAATATATATACAAATGAAATAATATTTTGATATTATTAAAATAATAATTAATATTTTGATATTATTATTGCCGTTACAGAACAACAAAGATTTTTTTTTATTTTGGTGAGTTTTTACTAAATAATTATCTATATTAATAAAAATGGACCGCGAATTGCGTTGCTAAGCGCAAAACTAGAGAACGGCTCGACCGATTCGGCTAATTTTTTAAAAAATATTTTCGATAAGACACGAGGCTGGTTCTTATGGAGAGAAAAAATGAAAAAACTGGGTGGAAAGTTGTTAAAACGACACTTTTCTTACTTTCCCTTCAAAAATCTTCATTTCCTCCCCCCACACCAAATGAGTAAGATAACAGGAAGTAATGATTTGTTGAGAAAAAAAATACGCGAAGTCAGTTGGTTTTCATTTATACATAGAGGAAAGTTTAAAAAAGAAAAAAAAAATACTTGCTTTTATGCAGCTGATTATGCTGATTAAAAACATTCTTCTCAACGGACGTGAATATCATTTTGTTCGTTTTTCATTTTTTAATGTTGCTATTGATCGTGTTATATAAAGTTGTTTTTTTTTATTGTTCTTAACGATAAAAATTCTTTTTTATATATAAATGCGGCATTAAGAGCTCTTAATGAGTTTATTTTATTCCTGAAAGGATTTATGTATTAAACGTTTCTTTTTATTTTCTTAGAGTTTAGTCTGTATGAATATTTAATCTATACCTGCCCAAAATAAAGTATGGGCAGGGAAGAAAAAAAAGTTTGAAGAAAGGAAAAAAAAAAAGGCTTTCCAGGGGAAAAAAAGTGTGTCTGTGTGTCATCATTATTTCCTCTGTGCGCGGCATTTTCCAAGCTGTTATTAAACTTTCGCATCTCTTGAAAACCAATTGTGTCTTTATTTGTTTAGTGTGTTTGCATTTATGAAAATTTGAATCTCTCTTATTCTATAAAAACGAAGAATTTTAGACCTTTCTCTCCACCTCCACCATTTAAGTAAAATATCAATTCCGGAACAATCACTGCACGGATAGAGAGAGAAAGATGAGTAGTACAATGAACAAAACATCCGAAGAAAATAATACCATAAATGAATTATAAGATTATCAAAATTTGTTTGGTTTAAAAATATTTTGGTGAAAAACCTGTTATGAGACAGAGCTACATAAAATATTATTTGAAAATTTTAGCGAGCATTAATACTGGCGAACCGACTGGTCGCCAAAGGCGGCTAGTAATTAATATAAATAATTTATCAGAAATGATTAATTTTTGCTAGAACTGAGCTCGCATTCTTCATTTTCACGTGAAAAACACTGAAATCTTTGCATTTTACCGATTGGGCTACTGTCTGTCGATTTTAATTTTCACTACAACCTGTCTACAGCTAACTCTATTTAAAGCATTAAAAATTAATTAAATGTAATGAATGAATGAATATTTGAAAAAACTGTATTAACATCGAGTGTTATCCTCTACAAGGTAGATAATATGTAATTGAACTTGAGTGGATGAATAAAAAGTGTTTTATTAACGAATGAAAATTTGAACTA
>JAOUZG010002851.1:7105015-7125381 GCA_026289955.1 Argiope argentata | reverse complement strand
CGATTATATAAGAAGTACTTCTTGTCTTTGCACTAAATAAACGAAATCTATATAATTTTATTGTATCAGATATAAATAATTTATATTTGATTCATTTATAAAAACTTTATTTCGTTTATTTAGTGCAAAGACAAGAAGTACTTCTTATATAATCGTAAAAGAAAGTGAATTTCTTCCATCAAATGCTGAATATCCGTGTTACAGCGCAAATTCTGGAATCGTACGCTATTGCTACATCTTCTAGAGACATTTAGTTTATTTATATTAAGTCGTAAATTTGAAGCGTGGTTTGGTGATAAGGATATAACTTGAGCCGGTATTTAACGAAGAAAACTATCTTGACTTGACAGAGAACAAATCTATGAATTCAGCGTTGAGAAATATTTTAATTAAATACTGCTCTATTTTTCTTCAAATTCAAAAAGTTTTCCATCTAGTAGGCTACATTTCAGAACAAATAGTTCACATCTGGTCTCCAATCATTAAGGCATCTGAAAAAATGTAACGCAGGAAAGATTTGTTATTTCAGAAATAACCAGATTGGATGTCTCCCTACTTTTATGATAATATGCCATTCAGCGAATCAGTTCATCTGTATGTGAAAATGCATCTTTCCTTATCGTTATTCCTGCGAAACACGTTTTAAATACTCAAATCTTTTGTTGCTCCAATTGTGTCCTGTTCACCCTTATCATTTCTGTCCCGATGCATGCGATATGTAATGCTGTTTTCACATGCAACTATGCTAATTTTCTATTGTAATTTTCATTTCATTAAACTTATGTCGTACATTTTAATGAATTTTTGCTTTCTAATATAAGCACAGAAAAGGCATTGTAATAAAGAAAAATAGAGATTTTTGATAATTTACTAGGCTTTAAAATTCCCTTATTTCGAAAAATGTATTTTTAGAAAACGTCTGCTTGTTTGTGTGTATGTTCTCAGATGATTTAAATAGGGATGAAATTCGATTTATAAAATTTTGATCATATTTATAAATTTCTATCAAATTTTGAACGGGATTCATCAATAGGACGTCTGTATGTCTGTTTGAGTGACTGTGAACTCGATAATTATAAAACGTAAAGAATCAGATTGATTGGTACATATGTTTAGCATCCAAAATATGGATTCTTATCAAATTTTGAAACAAATTTGTCGAAAGATTGTCCGTTTGTTGGTATGTACCCCTGTATACATGTTGTTGTTTCTAATGGTATGTGCCATGGTCGAGCTCGCTGATGCATCATCAATTTTAAGCCGAAATGAGCGTCTCTTGTTTTGAAGTAGCGGCAACTGGGGCTAAGAGTGCGTCTTAATTACTCACGCATCACATTTGCTTGCACACACCCTTTTTGACAGGGGGGGGGACATTCACTCCCCTAAAATATAGAACACAAAGGAACAACCATGCCCGAACCCGGAACGCCCAGATTACGGGAAAGACGCGTTACTCCTACGTCAGGACGCCGGCACTGTATACATATAAGTGCAATAACTCATAATTGGAATGGGTTAAATCAAGAAAATTTGATATCTCGTGACTACAACATGCCAAAGTGGTATTTGACTTTCGGAAAAAAAAAGGTTCAAAAATGCATATTCGTGTGATAGACTCAAGTAATAATGCCAGATTCTGGCTTAGTCTCTATATTTCCTGAATATTGTTCGCCAAGGCAAGTAAGATCTTTGCATCCTTACCAAAAGTCCTCTATTTTCTTAAAGACTTTCAATTTTTTTCTACCTCTGAAGATAAAGTGAATCTGTTTCTTGATTTGCAGCAAATTTCGATATCAATAGTAATACGATTTGGTTTGGCTAAATTCATAAAATTACGTAAATAAATTAACCCATTCACTGTTATTTACGAGATATCTCGTTGGAAACTGTTGTAAAATTAAGTTTCTGTAAATTTCTCTGAAAGTAAAGAGGTTAAAATGCCCATTATTTGCTTATATAAACTAACGCTCAATGATTTTGTAAATAGCACATTTGGAAATTCGTTATTGCTATCTTTGTTTGGAATTTGATCATGTAATATATTGGACGTCATTTCCTTCTAAAGTAAAAATATATCGTTATAGTTTGTGAGGTTCCAAATTGAGTGTTATATTTTTCTTCCTACAGTGCATTTAAACTTTTTTATTGAATTTTTAAAACACTTCAAGATAATGCTTAATATTATTATAATGATAAAGCTTAATTTACATGATAATGCTTGATCTCATTATAAATGAATATTTTAATTTCTGTTATATAGCGAAGAAAAGGAAGATTTTTTCTCCACCATAATCTTTTTTTTTCCCTACACATAGGCTGATACAAGTGTATGCTGCATATCAAACCCTTTGGACTCTATGTATTCGACGCGACGAATTCGATTTATAATAATTCACTTAATACATTGACCTCCTTATTAAATCGAAAAACAAATGTATGTAGTAGTTTTAAATTGATTTTTCTTTAAAAATGCATTTACATCTTTTTTAAAATTTTGTAGGTATTTTCATAGTTAAAATAAAAAATAAATAAAATGATAGAATAATAGACCTTTTTGCATGGTGATTGAGAGAAGACAATCGAGTTCAAAGGGATAATTACAGTAACTGATTAAAAAACAATGTATTATTGGTCCCATTTTCCCTTTAATATTTAAAAAATTAATTATAATCAAATCAATTAAAATAACTAAATTTTAAATCTGCATTTTGTAGTGAATGTGAGTAAATCTGATTCCAAGATATATAAGACGTAAAATATGATTTGTGAAGTAAAGATAGAAAATCAATTAAAATATTGCTTTTTAATGCACTTATAGATATAAGGTTTTTAAAAGCTGTTTTATTGAATTTGTTATTCTTTACTGTCCCTATTCTATTCACTTTCATTCATTTAAATTTATTATGCTATTCCGGAGTTCATCTAAGTCAATTAATCCCTAGTCATTTAAACTTCTGATTCCATGATGTCCCTTGAGGAGGTGGAACCTCGTTATTGAGGATGAGAAGCTTCCAGTATGGTGGTTGGCTCTCTCCACCCAGGTGGACATACAGAACATTTGGAAGTCTGGTTCCTCCCTTCAAAAATGGAACGTACTTCCTTAGGGAAGGGTTATACAGCTGCCGGTAACAGTCTTTAGGACTCAACGACAGCAAACGTCAGTGTTGCTGTTGAGGCGGAACTGCCCTTCAGTTTCTTCTGTTTATCTTCTGGTGGATTGGAGAGTCTGTTTGTATTTTCTGATGCTATGAATATGTAATTCATATCCCTTTACATTAGTTACAGCGTAACATTCCAAAAATAAAAATTATAAAACTGCATTTTTGTTGAAAAAAATTATAAAAATGTCTAAAATTCCAGTAACTTCCAATATTTTGAAAAATGTATTGATGATGCCTAGCTATTTCGAATAATAAAATGCTCCTAGTAATATTTATAAATAAGCCGGAGTGGTCTCCTGTAAACTTTCTCGTTTACTGATCAATAAAGATTATTATCTTTTCCCACCCCCCGACGTCCTGGTACAAAGATAGCCCGTCTTCCTCGTGATCTGGGCGTCCCGAGTTCGAGTCCCGGTTATTATGTGTACTGTCTGTGAGGTGTGTGAATGTACCCCTTGTAAAAAAGGGCTGTGCAAGCGAATGTGACGCGTATGTTGCTAAGTCATACTCTTGGTCCTAGGAGGCTCTATTTCAAAAATAAGAGACGCTCATTCGGCTTAAAATCGCTGAAGGCTATCAGCGCGCTTGTATATGGCAAGTGCCATTAGTAACAACTGCAACAATTCTTCCCTTCCCGCATAAACATTGGAGTTTGGTCAAAACAGAGAACATATGTTATTCCAAAAAATTCATTTTACAGTCACGGAAGTGTTTGAAAGTGGAGATTTGTCAAAATGTTGAGTTCTTAATTCTGATTAATTCTTCTGATAATATTTTCTCTTTATATATTACGCATGCAAGAAGATATAAAAGTTTGGCAATACTGCCATACCAATAAATGAACAACACGTCTCGTAATACCGCTTAATTATCCCATTATCTAGTTGTTAGTCCATCTCGTTCATGCATATTTCATTGTTTGTTATTAATAATTTAGGAACTGCTCGGTATTTTCTCATGCAAATCGACATTCGGCATTGTCAAAGGTTATTGCCACTGCCGTATGCGAAATGCGATATCCGAGTATGCCGACCGGAATGCATTAAAGTCGTGCATTTAGTGCATCCGAATGCAAGCTATTGGCTGTGGTCTTTGTCTTCCCACGATGGTGAGGCAGCTTCGGCAGTTGACAATGCACTCGTAAATGGTTTGATGTGCTTTCATCAAACTCAAATGACGTGGTTAAAACGCTCAGCTTGTCGGTTGAATAAACAGATGATGTCTATCCATTTATAAGTAATAAATTATAGCATTATCACAACAATTTATCGTTATGAATTACTAGTTAATATATCCGGTTTTGAGAGGGATTCAGGTCCTTTTATAAACTATACTTTTGTCTAAAATTATATACCAACAGAAAATGAATTATTTTGCTGCGGAAAGTTTAATTTTCATTGTTCTTATTACATGTGCGACCATAATGTTGTTTAGGTTTGGGATTTTTGAATAATCAAATTGCGTAGGCAACAAATTGGTAATTTTTCATTTTTGAGACATCCGTTTTTCTCTTTTAGGATTATTAGAAAATAATTCTGAAGGTTTTCCCATTTGGAAATTTATCGCCAAAAATAATTTAGAAACAGAAATTTAATTTTTATTTCAAAAGACCAAGACAATGGCAACGTTGTTATATTTTTTAATTGTTGCTAAAACGTTTTTTATCATGTGAGCACATGATGTTGTATTTATTTGAGATTTGTGAAGCCACAAAATTTACGGGCAGGAGATTGGCAATTTATTACTTTTGGGGTATCAACTTTCCGCTTTTAGTGTTATTAGAAAATGGTAAAGATGGTTGTCATATTTAGCGGCTTATCATCAATAAAAAACTACAACTTGGCTCGATCTATCGACGCATGCGTATTCTGATAGTCACAGGATTGTTCCAAATCTTTTTAAATTGATTAATGACTTAAATTAATTAAGAAATAAAGCCTTAAAAATAATAAAGTTCCTACATGATAACATATAATTTAAAATAGCATTTTTGTTTTTGTTTTTGAAACTGAGTTTTGAATTTTTGGATGCTTTCTTTCAAGCATCCTTCAATCGTTACACTGCACACTACTCATAGGTAAACAAATAACTATGTATATATTTTTTTCTGTTGTAAGAAGAGAGTATTTTTTGCTGTTGTAAGAAAGAGGGCCTTTTTGTCCACCGATTTAACACAAAACTACAGTTGTGGTCAGAAAATAACTTACCTAATATCACTATCCCCCTCTCAGGGGGCATCTCGAAAAGAGGGCGAGATGTTTCCGCCATGGGGTTGGATCTCATCACTCTCGAGGGTATACAAATAGGTGGGAGTCTGACTCCTCCCATCAATGATGGGACTTACTTCCCATGGGAAGGATTATACCGTGGCCGGTGATGAACCTTAAGATTCAATTACAGTCCCCTCCAGTGTTGCTGTCGCTGCGATTAGTTCATTCAAGTTTCTTTAGGGTTCCTTGGGGAGGGTCGGAGTCGTCAGTTTGTTATTATTTTGAAGCCGCTTTCCAACGCTCCATCAAATTTATCGATAAATTATTGGTACTCCGGACAGACTTCGAAGAACCCCGGCAAACTGCAAGAGACTGCTGGGGGTGGCATGACTGCCGACTCATTGATCATTGGAAAGTGGCTTAAAATAGTATTTTTATATAACTGCATAGCAAATTTCTTAAAATATACGAAAAAAGAAAAATAATAATAAAAAATTAAGGTGGGAGAAACCACGGATCCGCGTTATCTATGCTCTTGCTCAAGCCGCCGGGCTAGGTAGTTGCTTCCCCTATCTAATCGGAAATCCACAATTGCCAGCATAAATTTCTCTAACCTAACTATGATGAGTCAAAAATTAATCGAAATTCCCTCAATTAAACGAGAGTTTACATTAATAATTTCATTAATTCAGGTAGTAACAAATTTATTAATTAATCTGAAATATAAACTTTTATTGTATAATAATGTTTGTATATTTAATAGGCGTTGAAAGTTAATATGCATTTTTATAACGCCCTATTATTTGGCATAGTGAGACAACCTACGTGCAGAAAAACAATTTAGCAGTTTTACCGTAATTCTGTATCACTGCTGCTGCACTCTGCGATTCGCTTTTCTCCGAAATCCAGCGTCGGAGTTGCAGAAACCTTTCCTCCGAAAGGAAGGGCGGGGATAAAATCCTTTCGTAATCAAGAGCTTAAATATTTGATGACGTACAACGGTGTTCCTTTCCCGAAATTTTCCCGGGGCGCGGGGGGCTTTGCGGGGTTTGGGGGGGGGGGCCGTTATTTAGGCGATGGGGGGGGGGGGGGGTGAAGCTGGGAGTCGTCTGTAATAAAGAATGTTACAAAGAAGGTTGTTCGACAGAAATGAGGGCGAAAAAAGGAAAAGAAAAAGCGGAACAAAAACTTTCTGGATTTCGATAATCTTCATTTTGTTTCGACGGCGAAAGAAGACGAACTAAAGTTTGTTTCTCGTCAAAAGAACAATAATAAAATAAAATAAAACAGTAGAAAGGATAAGGGAATGTGATGGAATGAAAGAAAATGTTCCATTACGTGAGATTTCTGATGTTCCGATTTCTAGAACGTGTTCTTTTTCCAGTCTAAAAGTAACAAGATATTAAATTCGTTCGTCTTTTTTTTTCTTCTTCTTCTTCTTTCTGACATAAGATTCGTGTTCCAAATAACGAAATACGAATGGATTGATTACGGATATTTCTTTGTACTTCCGCGGTGAAATGTGAAAGTTTTGTTTTCTTCTCAATCGAAGCGATTCTTTCCAAGTTTTGTTCTTAACAGATTTCAGAGGAAAGTTACTTAAGTCCTTTAATTAATTAAAAGAGCATCATTAATAAGAAAGATAAGACCTCACTGTATCTAAAGAATGAAAGAATGTGAATAAAAGTGATTGCGTCATATGATAATTAATTGGTTTGGTGCGGAGTTAGTGGCGTAAGAACTATTTTCTGGTTAAAGTGCATTATGAAAATCTTTTATAACATTCTAGAAATTGTTTTTTAATCCTTTTCAATAATATTCTTGTTACCCATTTTTATTCAGTTTTGATACATTTCAATTTCTAAAGACGTAATTAATTAATTTTTTTAATGTTTTAAAGCACGAATTTTTCGTACGATTGAGTGCTTTCGATAATGGTATAAAGTTTTAATATGTTGTGAATTTAATTATAAATTTACTGCCTGATTGTAATTTATTTTCATTCCATACAAAAAGTGCCATCTGGTAGTGAATTTGAGAAAATTTGTTTAAAAAATCCCAGTATTATAACTATGATGATGAATTTTGAAATAAATTAAAGATCAAGTGGTAAAAAAAAGCACTGACAAAACTGTTTTGATTAGTGTGTTAAAAAAATATTAAATTCACCTTTCCCAAGAATCCGACGATCAATGCAGTGATCAAAAATGACAAATAGCGAATAACAGTATAATGTATTAAAGTAGCAAAAAAATTTAAATTCATTCTAAAAGTAATAATTAAGAATTAAAGTATATCTTCAATGTGATTAAAAATCAGATTTTTTTAGAGTTATTTAATTTAAATTTTTTAAATTCCTAATTATAATGAACTATTATTATATTCATTTACTTATTTTAGAGTTCGATTAGACTTGCACTGTATGTATTTTAAAACTTTCAAAGTATGTATTTTGATATAGTATACATTTTTGATATAAATGTAGTCGCTCCATTCAAAAAATGTAGATTAAGTTTAGATAATGATAATTTTTATTTTCATGCTTCATTTCCCTCTTTTCAAAAACTTTCGAAGACTTTCACACTAAAATACAATATTTTACTTCTCATATGTTTTAATAATTAATTATCTAGAAATCATTATTCAACTTATAAATGCATGTTTTTTGGAATGCAACTTATAAATGCATGTTTAATAATACAACAAATACTTTTTTAATACAAAATATTTCTAATGTAAATTTGTTATTTATGAAATTACTTTATTTTCTAAGAACGAAGAAAGATATTATTTTAATTTTGTTTTGTCTTTTTAATCCAGGTTAATGTGAAATTGAAATTAGTCTGGAGAATGAGGAAGTAAAATTCCGTCATCGCATTTTTCATGCAAATAAAATTAATACCGCATTATTAATATTATTTTTATTCCGAAGAAATAAATTTGAAACTAACACAAACTTTTATTTAGCAAGATTCTGTAGTAATAAATAAAGTATCTACTAGTTGGTACTCAGAAATGAAATATTTAATATTTGGAATATAATTAATTTATCAATCATTGTTCTGAAGAATGGCATCATCAATTACATAAACTAATCTCTTTAAAACAAGCTTTAACCTATAACATTTATAATAATGATTAGGAAATGAAAATTTTATTATTTAGCATGTATTAATTAATAATAATGATTGAATATTTAGATAATTTATTTGATATTCAATAAGTTATTTATCATAAAATTAATTCAGCCGATAAAGAAGATATAAAATTATGCATGAAAGATTTGGCAGTGAGAACCTAGCATGAATAGTGTAAATAATTATTACATAATTACCCCAATACTTGGTGGCTGAAGCAGAAAACTCTATGATGGTATGCTTCCAAGGTAGCACATCCTGTAGCATAATATTGTACAATATTGTGCGATACTACATGATATTAAGCAATATTACACAATATTGCGAATATTGATCAATATTGTACAATATTTGTGTGCTACTACTATCTGAAGTAACGTCGTTAACAGCTTCATATTACTTAATATGAACCGGATGTTAGAGTCAAATTTTTAGCATAAATGGCAATTTCTCAGCTTCTTACAGAATCCCCATTCCTGGCTAACATAATAGAACAGTAAATAAATTTATTCTTAGCAGAGTATGCTTTTGTTAATATTTAAAAATATAGAAAATTCGACATCCAAATAATTGGTCCATACTTTTAAGTGCCTTCTATTTTGAATAAATATCTTTGGGTGCAACATGAATTTCTTTTTCTAGCCAATTAGTATTAGTGAACTATTTTTGCACTTACCTACAGTTGTTTTTCTTTGTTTCGATAAAATTCTTATCAGTATCAATGATATAAAATAAAAGTCTATCATTAATTCGGGGCAATTTTTAATGGTAAAATACTTCAGGAAAGTATGTCCATTTGTCAGAAAGAACTTTAAATCAAAGCTTAATGTTAAAAAAATAACCAAAACTGATCTATATATTTTTCCGTACCCATTGTTACCAATTCCGAGAGTTAACTGTAAAGAAATGTTCTTGGTAATCTAGAATTCCGAAATCGTTAATTCTTAAAGGCCACTTTCACCTGCTCATTCCGATAAGAATCGGTTAGTTGTTCCGATGATTCGAATTTAATACGCCGTAATGTTTTCTTTTCTTGTTCGATAAAAATCAAAAGCTCTACATGTTCGAACCTGACAACAGCTGCTCATAATCACCGGGACCTCCAAGTCAGTTCTGTTTCTGCGAAAAGTGCTTTGGTATTCTCCAGGTTCGAAGAGAGCGAACCGACTCGCGATTCACGTGGGAATCTTCTCATGATCTCCAGCGATCCTCCCTCTTTTTCTTACTGCGATTTCCCGCTTTGGAAGATTCTCTCTTTTTCTTAGCGTTAATTTATGTCACACAACACTGAACTTGCCCATGCGACCATTACGACAGGCGACTAACGGGGGAAAATTGTTTTGCATATTACGGAGATATAAATACTCACTGAGCTAGATATGCCTCGAGTGGAGATGTTTGCCTGCTGGAGGAACTTGGGAATCGTTTGCTTTGTTTGGGTTCTGCTTGTTCTCTGTGTTTAATGAGCAGAAACAAATTCGCACGATTTGGGAATGATATCGCTTTACT
This sequence comes from Argiope argentata, assembly GCA_026289955.1. NCBI lineage: Eukaryota > Metazoa > Arthropoda > Arachnida > Araneae > Araneidae > Argiope > Argiope argentata. Next base: position 7,115,364 of record JAOUZG010002851.1, on the reverse strand, counting down.
TGCTGTTATTCGTTTATATTTGTTTTTGTCAAGGCATTTGAGAATTCTATGGCGTTTGAAATGTAATCAAGATTTCTTTTATTGTACCGGATATTTACAGAATATAGAACCTAACAAAAATTTTGTTTTACAGAAATGGCACTTGAACGCCTAATAACAAATTTATTTTATAGGGGTGGTACATACCGTAAACGTAATGAGTTGCTTTCGTCCTGCCTTATCATTAAGGGTAATCTGAATGATATTGTTGCCATGTAATTTAAATAGGATCTGTAGCTAATATAGGCGGCGGCAATATTTTCGCGCCTCGACTTCTCATAAAAAAGAAATGATCGAAGTGAAGGTAACTCATTTTAATCATTACTCACTATTGTATCTACTCCCAGAACAGGATTATCGAATTTGCAAAGCAGGCAACTATATGAGGCTACAAATTTTTTGCATGCCCCAACGTCTTGGTATTATCTATTCAGTAACATTTTCAGAATAATTTCGTTTTAGGAATTGATTTGATTTTGCAAGGGTCATGGACTCAATGAATACAAATCAGAATAAATTGTTGCTTAAGTTTCAAAATATTATAGTTAAGATTTTCCCATATTTTCAAAATCATTTAGAAATCAGTGTTTTTTTATACAGTTGGTGAATTGGTTCTTAAGTTACAGTTCTTGCAAACATTTTATTTAAATATTTAGAATACTTGAAAGATTATTATTTTTTTTACCATTTTGAATAAAATTGTTTTTAAATTTATTTCTTATTTTTTAAAATGTTTTCAGTGATTAAATGTTTTGTTATTTCAGTTTGTCGTAGTATTTATTATTTAAAAATTCTTGTATAGATATAGAAATCAACAAAAATTCTTGAAAGTTTGATTTTGAAAATTCAGAAAAGAAAATGAAGGGAACCTGAACTTACATTGTCTTAGAGATTATAGGAAGCCTAATACGACCTTGGCAACTAAGGAACAGAAAACCAGTTACACTATTTGAAGTTTCTCATCATCATATCTTAAATGTTCTTAAATGATTCATCGAATTTAGTTTTAAAATCTTCACTATTTCTGTTGTTAAATTAAAATGCGAAATCTCCCAATACAATATCTTAATTTTTATTACATGAGAACGTTGGTGGTTTAGACAGCTGTATCATATAAGCGGTTTAAAGTTACAATGGTGTAGGTCATATTTTCTTTGATTTTCCTAAAATGATTTCTCTAATGTATTATTCTGGCGCAAAACTTCTATAATGTTATGACTTTAGAAGTCTTTTTATTCTCAAATTCAACGTAAAAGTTAAAACTAATTGAAATGAATTCGTATATTGCCTTACAATTTGAAATCTACTTTCACATATACAACGAAATGGAAATAATAGTTATTGTCAAAAATTTCGAATTTGTAATTCTCACAAATCTTCGAAGAAAATATAAACAAAGCTATATAGTAAGGCCTTTCTCCAAAATGTTGACAAATACCAAGACATTGGTTTAAGTCATTCCATTTTCGTATCATTACATTTATATGCAGACTTACAGATGGTCCAATCTTTTAGAGATTTGGATCAAAATTTCATAAAAGTAAATATTTCAGATGTTAAAACTGTACACCAAATTTTATTTATTGGGATATTTTTTTATTGGGGATAATATGTTCATTTACAATGAAACATCCATACAGACAAATTTCGTGTGAATATATTTCTTTCAAAATTTTATTGAAATCTACAAATGTTGTTATTCATAGATATACCAAATTTCTGCCTTGTGTAAAACGTTTTGATTTATCGTGTTTACAGATAGACATCATGACAAAAGTTTTTTTTAAACAAAGGAGGATCTGAATAATAGAATTCTTCAAAATTACGAGTTCGAATCTTTCGACGATTACAATATTTTCTCTGTACTTCGTTTACAAAAAAAAAAAAAAAAAAAGCATGTAATGCTATTGTACGAGGTAGGTTAGTTACGATTCGCAAAAGGGTTAAAATTAGCAAATCATTTCTGAAGTAACAGTTGCTAGTCACTGCATGAACGCATTTTCCCCCCGAGAATTATTGCTTTACGAAAGTAACTCTTTTGCAGATAAAAAGTGTTAATTTTTAAGACAATTTTGTACATTTTAAATAAATAATGAGATATAAAACATTTTAATTAACACTTAAAAATGTTTTATTTATCACCAATTAAATTGAAGAAATCTAATTATAAATTATATAGTTAATGAACGCTGATTTCTTTTATTTGTAACTAATTACCTTGGCAACCACTGGTATTAAAAAAATTGGTTGTATTTTAATTTCTGTCTAATTGTTAAGGTACAACACTTAAATCATTCTCTCAACTGTCCCACATTAAAACCTTTATTATCATGAGAGGACATGATGTTTTGATTTGAGATTTATGAAGCCTCAAAATGCGTAGGCAACAAATTGGGGATTTATCGTGTTCGAGGCATCCATTTTTCGCTTTTAGGGTTGTTAGAAAATAATGTAGAAGGGTGTCAAATTTCGTGATTTATCACCAACTAAAGTTTCCACTTAATTTCCTAATTATTCATTCTTTGAATTTTTAAGGATTGTCTTAATTAATTTAAGTCATTAACCAGTTTAAACTGGTTTGAAATAATCTCGAGACTCAGTTAACGCATGCATCGATATTTAGAAAAACTACAGTATTTTTTCCCAATCTCAAAATTAGTTGAACTCCAAAACTTTGTTTGCTAGTTAAAAAACTTGAAAATGAAAGTTTAAAAAAGTTATCATTGTATATGCATATATATTTGCTTATTTATATCTATAAATATAATTATATACAGAAAGAGCGATACAGACCGATAGAGAAGTTTTGTGAGTGTTTCAAACCGGTTTAAACTGGTTAATGACTTAAATTAAAGAAGATAAATAATGATTTAAAAATAATAATGTTATCTCTTGAAAATTCGAAATTTGAGATCAATTGTTTTCTTCTTTTTTACATTTGTTCTGCTCATTATGCGCATGAACCCATCTAATTTTTCGCAAGATCTTATATCTATTCAAAACGTAAACTTGCTGTTCAAATATATTCTAAATTATGTGGCGTTATAACTTTTTATTAGCATAGTAAACTACAAAAATTTTAAGCAGAATTCTTGTTCATTAGCACTCAACAATGGAAGAAGATCACGCGATTACATATTTGATAAAACAATGAAAGTACTTTGAATTTCTGGTCTGCAAAGTAATTTGTTGCTGAAAATTGATTAATATATATATGTGTGTGTGCGTGTGCGTGTTAAAAAAATTGCCCCAAAATCAAGAAAATCTGAACTACTCTGAAAATGTTATAATAAAAAAAAGCAGTGATTTAAGTTTTGAGGTGGTGTAAAATTTTTTTTTATGCAATAATATTTTTGGATAACTCCCCGGAAACCCCAAAATTCAGCTTAATTTTTAAACAATTAAAATTCCAATAAAACTTTTAAAAATCAGCCGGAAATTCTGATTATGGCTCTTCAAAGTATACACGTGATAAAATTAGTAGCTATTGGTAAATTAAAGGCTCTGTGCTGTAGAGCGAGCAAAAAATTGTGATGTCATTTTCTTCAGAACCCTTTTTCCTTTAAAAAATATCTCTATCATTTTTTATCATTTATCTAAATAAAAGACATTAGGAACGGCCCTAGTTATTCCAGATAATTGTATTTCTACTATATTTGATTGTTTTCCCTATACAAGATTCTGAAATCGAACATTAAGAAGCAAGTTACCCCAGAAATCTCTTATTTAAGAAATAATCATTTTATTTATACTGATTTAAGACCATCAAGTTAGGTTTGTTCCCATTTAATCTAGATTATTGGAATTCAACAATACTTGATTCATTTCATTATACATGAGTTTGATCTCAAATATTCAGGAACTCTAGCTAAAATGGAGGAATCATTTTCTTAATAAATAGGCAAATTTTTATTATTTATCGGAATTTGTGATTATCCTGAACGATTTGGGCTTCAATTAGTCAGAGTGTTGGAGAATACTTCCTTCCTTCATACAGAACTCCGAATTCAAATACTGAAGAATCTTCATACAGAACTCCGAATTCAAATACTGAAGAATCTTCATACAGAACTCCGAATTCAAACATTGAAGAATCTTCATATAGAAATCTGAATTCAAATATTGAAGAATCTTTTCCTCCCAAAAAAATAAACATTATTTTTACATTTTCATCGTCATATGCGATTATCCATAATGGAATGGTCTCAATGAGGACGAGTAATTGGAAATGTATGATGAAATGAATCAAGTATTTTTGTATGATGAGAAATTCGACCCATTTCATCATACAGGATTCTGAGCAGAAACACAGATGAATCAAATGCAAAAATTTGTTGGAATCAGATAAAAAAATTGAAGGAATATATCTGCATTTCTTTTTTATTTTCCCCAGATCGACATGCTAATGTGATCCAGCAAGATCTAATGCTGCTATAATCATACTAGAATCGTGGCATATAAATAAGTATAATGAATCAGCATACAATATCTAAAAAACGAATATTTACTCACGTTGTGAAATTTGTCTTCTTTGCGGACAATTTTCAGACAAAGCAAGGACGCCGGGGGAGAAACTAATCCAATACTAGCGAATAAAAGAAAAAAGAAAAAGAAATCCTTAAAAAATTCCGCGGTTCACTCTATGAACCTATTTGTTCCTTTCTGTCTGCGAAAAAATTCCCCATCGCCATCTTTATTCAGACCTAATCTGCCTACTGTGAATATGAAACACCCGAGTTTTTCCTTTCACAAGAAGTACAGCGACAACTATATCAAGATTCTGTCACCCAATAACAAAAGAAGTATAAACCAAAAGGTAAGAATGGTGATAAATTTGTCGGTGGAAACGCAAAAAACAAAGAAAAGAAGCATCTCAAGTCTTTATTGTCTCTGCAGGCTGTAATGTATGCACTGGTGTTGGGGGAGCGTTATTTGGACAAAGTAAATAGGTTTTTCTTCGGAACATACACCATGCGACAGGGTTGATGAATGTTCGCAATTTTATGTCGACACCTTATTTTCTTATATTGTATGCCTCGCAGAATAAGGAAAAATTAAATTATTGCAGATAAAGTTGCATGAAAGATGAGTTTTTCAATGCTTTTTTCTAGCACTATTTGGTGTCTGGGATGGCTTTCGCGGATCGTTCCGAAGCGTTTCTCTTTGAAAATTAAGATCTTAAAAAGCTCTGGAAAGATTCAGCTAAGAAACTTTTTGAATAATAAGATCGGCATTTATATTGTGCTTTATTTCATGGGTGTCTTGAACATTGTTTAGGCACTTGACGGAGCTGCGCTTCAGTACACACATTCAGTAATTTACTGGTGAATAAATAAAATCATTGAGAAATTTCTTTTTCGGTATTGTATATTCTTTCTCTGTATTTCATTCTTTTGCCTTAGGTCTAGTTATTAAGAATAAACAAGTAATATAAAACTTTTTTTTATTATTAATGTCAATTTTAACTTAGGTCAATATAGAAAATTTTTATTTGAGTTATTTTTTTATTAAATAATTACAACGAATATAAATAATTGATAAAAAAAAAAGGATTTATTTTCGCAATGATTGAAATCTTATTCTTCACCTTCACGCAAAAAATACCGAAATCCTCGCCTTTTACCGATTGAGCTGTTGATTTCCATTTTCATTAAAATTGCTAAAACTCCATTTAATGTATTAAAAATGAATTAAATTTAATGAATTAATTAATATTTGCAAAAACTGTATTAACATCGTGTGTCATCCACTACAAATTTAAAAAAAATATATTTGAACTTGAGTGGACGAATGAAAAGAGTTTTATTAACGATAAAAAATTCGAACAAGATATGTAATAGTAGGAATTGAAATACGAGCCTTCGTATCAGCGAATTTATAAGAGAATTTCAAAGAATTTTTTAAGACAACTGGAGAATAAATTTAAAATTTAATTATAAATTGAATAAAATCTTCTTACAGTGACAACGCCAGGATTTTGGCCATAAGATTTACACTGCTCAAAACAATTAGGGGAGCACATGGTTTTAACAGAATTACGCTAAGATGTCTACCAATAAGTAACATAAAATGAATCATCCATAAATTACAGCCTGCCAGGAAACGGAAGGAGAAAACTTCATATGCAAATCAGAGTTCATGGCGTCAAAAAACCAGAAAAAAGAGATAAGGCTAGAAATCGGGATGTTGCAGAAACGTCTGTTTTATTGCCGTAACTGTGAAATTTGATTGCACAGTCTTTCTGTTTTTGATACAAGCTTATGAGAATGTCTGAACAACGTGATTTACCGGAATCCATGGCATGGCGTATCATGGACCGACTGGAATCAGGCCAAACACAACGGAGTGTCACGGACGCTGTTGGAGTCACCAGAAGTGTTGCTGCAAGGCTGTGGAATCGATTCCAAGAAACAGGAAATGTTAGATGTCGACCAAGGCAAGTTCGGCCACGCGCCACTACAGCAACTGATCACCGGTATATACGGTTAACAGCCCGTCGAAACAGAACAGAGAATGCTACTCAGCTACAAAGACAGTTGTTCTTGGCTTCTTGGCAACAGGACGAAGGGTGTCCAGCCAAATAGTACTTAATAGGCTTCATGGGGGAGGTCTCTATACGCGTAGGCCAATGGTCTGCATTCCGTTGACCCCACGCCACCGTGCGGCCCGAAGAAGACGGGCTGCTGAACATCGAGATTGGCGGCAACATGATTGGAGCCAAGTGCTGTTGACAGACGAGTTCCGATTCAGTCTGGAGTGTGACACTCGACGTGTTCTGGTATGGCGGGAGAGGGGCACTCGAAATAACCCCGCATTCGTTCGTGAAAGGTCACAATACAGACGAGCTGGTTGGATGGTATGGGGTGGAATCAGCATAGGCGGGCGTACGGACCTGCATATCCTTCGGAATGGCCCTTTGACGGGTTGCAGGTATGCAGACGAGATACAGCGATCTCATGTCATCCCTTACGCTGGAGCCACTGACGATTCCTTTATTTTCCAGGATGATAATTCCCGACCGCATAGAGCTAGTCTGGAGGAGAACATGCTTGAAACTGAAACAATACAGCGTATGGAATGGCCAGCGTGCTCTCCTGACCGGAATCCAATCGAGCATGTTTGAGACATGCTCGGACGACGCATTGCTGCGCGGCCAAGGCCGCCTGTGACTATCCCAGACTTGGAGATAGTACTTCTTGAGGAATGGAACAGTAATCCCCAAAGTCTGATCGATAACCTCATCGCATCCATGGCACACAGGTGTGCAGCAGTCTCTCCACACGCCCTATTAAAACTCATGCATCCTGTCTATTCAGAGCCTTTTTTTATCGTTTACATGTAACCAAATTGTTGCCCTAAACCATCTTTTCATGTTTTTTTCCATATTTTCACAGAATTAAATCTTAATTCCACATTGTTTTATTTTTTTTCTCTGTATTGCGCATGGATACGCGTGTACCACCCATTATATGCCAATACATGGCTGTCTCACACGGTTTTCTTGATTTTTTTGCTTGCTCCCCTAATTGTTTTGAGCAGTGTATTTATCTATGAACAGGAGGTCATTCATTCCTCCACCCTATCATCTTAAAAATTTAATTTCGTTAGAGAGCGTTGAAATAAAGAATTTATTTAATTTTTCGCCAACTACAACATTTAATTGTTACAAAAAAATAGTGCTAAGAAAGCGTATGGATATTATCATGTGTGAACATGATGATGTTTTCGTTAGGGTGGGGTAGGGGTGAATAGTTGAAGGTAACGAATAATCTAAGCTATAAACCGCTTTGGCAACCCATGAAGCATAAATTGAAATATTCCTCAGCTTTTTGTCGAATATATTTTTTATCTGCTTTTACCAGTATTGTATTATTATTATGTATGCTTCTTAGAAGGTAGATACGTTTTTAAAAGATTGACCCGCTTTTACCGGTAATGCTTTTTCAAACTTATTTAAACTACTTCCTGAATGAAGACAAATAATGACTTAAAAATAATAATGTTCTTCTGATAGCTTGAAATTGGCAATTGTAGATAAAGTTTTTCTTTTTTTTAAATTATGAGTTAATAAGTTAACTGTACACATGCTTAAAAAATATTTTGATTTATGAACATAGGAAAAATGTGTCGAAATTTTTTTTCAGTCAAATTCTGTTATTGATTCAGATCTTTTCATTCAATTGTTGTGTTCTGCATGGTTTTTCAAATTTTAAAATGCGAAATTCGATGAGAACTTTTTAAAGTAAAAATATTTTTAATCTGGATATGCATACTCAATAGGGCAGATTGTTTGCTTTACAGCTAGCAGTAGGTATTTCTAATAAAAGTATTGTATTTCTTTGATGTAAATAGATTTTAGTTATTTAACCATTATTCGCAGCATTAATTTTTGGAGCCAATCTTTAGTTATTTACCGCTAATATGTTGTTAATACACGCTATCACAAAGTTGAATAATTGTTTTTTGATATCTTTTTCAGATCGACTAAAACCAAAATTTGCTATAGAATTTATATTATAGCTGCTAGATCTCATACTAAATTTTCGATATTTAACTTATATTATTTGAGGGACTTATATAGAAATATAGACCAACAGATGTAAAACCCTTTTTTTAATATGGTTCCAATTTTGATATGTACCTATATCATAAAAACTATACCTGGGCACCAAATTTTATCTGTATAGCTGTTTAATTTTATTAGTTATCGAGTCATCTTGTATTCGGGCATTCGGACAGATTTCTTCTGAGTGGAAAAATTTCTTTTCAACGGAAATGATGTTTAAACTTAAAAGATTTCTTTGATGGAAATATATAATGTGATGTATAGATCACATACCAAATTTTTATCCATCTAGCTCAAAATTTTTAACTAGGCTCGCAAACAGACCGACACAATTCCAATAATATGGTTTTCGTTTTGAAAACGCGAGAACGTACTTTAACGACCAAAAAAAAAAAAAAAAAAGAAAAGATGATTACTGGGACGTTTTCTCTATGTTTTTCGTACACTATAAAGAAGTACGATTTCTCCCAAAGATGGCATTGAGATTGAAATGATTTTTTTAATGATAAGAAATATTTATTTATTTTAAAACTCTTTGAATATAGCTGCATAAAAGTTGTTTCCAACTCGTGGATTACTTTATTAATGTCATCAATTATAAATGTTTAGATTCTATTTTTATTTGCTAGAATGACATTAACGCATTCCCTACAGTGTGCATATCGCACGGCGATCTCTAGAGAATATGAGAGCCTCCTAGAATACTGCCCTTTACCCTTCAGAAATACAGTTAAGCATATGCTCTACGTTTTCAGCTTTTAAAAAATGACCCCAAGCATTATTTATCATATTATTTATTTGAATATAGAAATCGTTATTTGATTCAATAATAATATAATATTATTTTGGAGAAAGTTTTAATTCAATTTGAGTTAGTTAAGTTATATTAACGTTCCGAGTTTATGATAGTTAGTTATATTTAATTATATTAATGCCCGAGTTAACGTTAATTTAGTTATACCAAATCGGGGGTTATTTCGGGATAGTCCTCGTCATTTTGAACCGAGATCAGATGAAGAGAACGATATCAAAGCTGACACCCCTTCTCCAAATCACTCCACACCAGCAAGAGGACGCTTGGTCCTGACGGATTTAACGTGCAGCAGACCTCCTGACACAACGGTTCTTCGGTGGAATCGGGTCTGGAACTTGAAACCCTATGGCTCACGAGCCGAGACTTTACCACCAGTCGAGCGTAGCCCTAATTTAATTTGAGGACAGATGACGAGGACAACTTCGCAACAAGCATCCGATGCCCAAACGTTCATGCTACTCAAACTGGAAAAGACGTGTTATTCTAGAGAAATACTTTGCACCTGATCAGTTCGTATGAATTTCTGTGGAATTGCTCTCGAATTCACTATCCTGCAACTAAGTACTTTAATAGAAGGATATCCTGACCACACTTTCAAGGTTTGATATGATCTTCGGAGGTTTCACTTCGTCGATTCTATTAAAGTTCAGTTTGTGACCATTCAATCCATTCAGAAGTGGTCTTTAGCAAAATGTAACCATTAGCATAAATTTACTTTGTGGCCATCTATAAATAAACAGTATTGTAAATACACCTTCTGCTTTCCAATGTAATGAGTCTAAATGAAATTCTGAGATGCCAGGAGAGTGATGTTGTACGAAGCGAGATAATCTGACGTTAATGCGTTACTAAATTCATTGCAAATTTGTTATCCTGAATCAAACATGCAACGTGAAAGGTGATTTTATATAGGAGTTTGAAGGGAGCTGT
>JAOUZG010002851.1:7093500-7104615 GCA_026289955.1 Argiope argentata | reverse complement strand
GGAGGACAAAATTTTCTCGCTTACTCATGTCCTTCTACGAGCGTGGTGTGGAGAGGAGGGTGCCAGCTCAGATGCCATCCTCGTTATCTGACCAAGGCTCAAAATAAGAGGTCCATGCCAAAATATCCTTAGTGTTACTTTACAATGGGGCGTTAATATAAATAAACTAAACTTCTCACATATTTTCTAACAAGAAATCGTTCCTCCCTCCCATTTGAGCAAGGCCGTGAACACTTCATTTGGTCAAGCTTCTATTTTCAAAGTTTTACTAGGGTTTTGCGCTTTGTAATATAGTGAAGGAAACCGCATATACATTTTGGATTCCTTTTTTCACCCAGCCGGTTAAAATAAAATTTTGCAAATAACAGGTAGATAATTAAAACCACTCTATCAAATAATAGATTTGGAATCGCTCGATTGCAATTGGAATCGATTGTTGAAGGTGCCCGAGCTATTTAGAATTTTTTGAAGAGTGTAATCTGTTTGCACAATTCCAAACGAAGAAGTAAAAATATAAAATCGAAGACACCGGAGTTTAAATGTTCATTAGAATAATGTAAAATTTATCCACTCACAGGAATAAAATTCCAGAGATACGTCACCTCAAGCCAACTGGCATCCTTTTTCATCGCCAAGTAAACTCGCCAATCCTCTTTCTTTTAATAAAGGTGCACAGCAGATATTAAGTTCATGCAATAATAGGAAAACAACGACAACCTATTTTTGGTCCATTTTCACTTATAACTTCAACAACAAAACTTTTAGAAAAGAGAGAGAAAAAAATTAAAAATTTATCTGTTCACAGAAATAAAATCTCTGTCACTTCATGCCAAATGGCACCCTTTTTCGGCGCCAAGAAAACATGCCAATCCTGATTCACGTAGCAAATAAAGGGGCACCAAAATATCAAGCTAATGAATAATAAACACACAGATATACTCGATTTTTTGTTCCTTTTTTTTTATAACAATACCGCTGAAGCTTTTAAAACAGAAAAAAAAACTGCTCACAGAAATAAAATCACCGTCACTTCAAGCCATTTGGCATTCTTTTACCGCGCCAAGAAAACTCGCCAATCCTGATTCTCCTAATAAAGGTGCCCTGAAGAAATCAAGCTAATGCAATAATGAAAAAAACACCCTATTTTTCGTCCCTTTTCATTTATTACATTACCACTGAATCTTTTTGAAAAGAAAGAAAGAAAAAAAAAAGGACCAGCACGCACCGTTGCTCCAGGCATCTTCTATTTTGTTTGTGAGCGGGGGAGGGAGGGTCCGAAGAAAAGAGCAGCCATCCGCAGAACCCCGTCTCTTAATTTCAGTTTTTTTGTGGCCTCACTCTTACTTTTCTTCGGCACAAGGTCAGCGAATGAGTCCGAGTGTGACCTTTACGGTACTTAGCGCGGAGGGAAGAAGGCTCCCAAGGGATGCAGTAGCCACTCATCGCCTGAGTGCCCTTCTGGATTTACAGAAGGGGGGGAGGCAACCGGCCCCGCGATTACGCACGATGATAGCCGCACCTACGGGCGCCAACCTGGGCCCTTGGAGAAAGGAAGTGGGTTTGTACCATCACGTCTTAATAAAAAGGATGATATCGTGCGGTATCTTTTTAAAGCATATCACGGTTTATTCGTTTGCCATCATGTGCAAACCGAATATTTTTTTTTCGGTCACAGGGAAGGGAGAAGATGGTCTGGAATGTAAACAGAATTTAAAAAATTAACTATCCCGATTGGACGGTTACAGCTGTTGGAAATCTGCTTGCGAGAATGATGTCAGAGGCTCATACTTTCGATGTTGCATCATTATCCTTATTTTATAGTTTCTTGTTCGGTTTAATTTTATACCTCGGCTGATACTTTCCCCTTATTCTTGGTGTAGACAAAATGCCAATGCATGGTTTCGTCCTCGCCATCTGACCGCGGCTCAAAATGACGAGGTCCGTTCCAAAATCGCCCTTGTGTTGCTTTGCAACGGGACGTTAATATAACTAAAACTAAAATAAACTTCCTTTGTTCTTATTATGAATGAAATTCGTATCTTGAAACTGCTTACCTTTTACTAACAGTTTTTCATTAATTCAAAAAATAACTTGAAGTATTAATAGAATTAATTGAAAAATAGTAAAAAGGAGACTTTTGATTACAGGAGGAGATTGTAGACACCTAAATTCAACTTTTCTAAGACCACACACACACACACACTTATCAAAATCTTATAGTAAAATCACTGAATTGTACACTGTACGCCAATGTTGAGTGTGCACTGACGTATTTCTTTCTTTGAAGCAGAAGGCAGTTTCTTGGATGAAATCGGGATGATTGAATTTCTAAGTTCGTTTTATTGCATCTAGAGAGACACGCATTATGTACAAACAGTGCGGACACATAAACAGAAGGTAAAAAAAAGGCAATTAAAAGAACAAAATAATTTATTCTGTTTCATGCGTTTATATACCAAGATATTCTCATAAATCTGACACATGTAGATTCTGATTGGAATTCTCACAAGCATTGACCTTGCCAAGAGAAACGCAAGGATCCTTTAAAAGAATCAGCAATTATATAGGCTCGTAGAACCAATGACGCAGTGTTTTTACAAAGATTTATTTGGTTTAACTTAAATTAACTAAAAAGTAGAAGGGGATCAGGAAATAAGAGAATATTTTGAGCTGACTTTGATATGGGCTTAATTAAGCTAAAAATTAAAAAACTTATCATGATTAAATTAAAGTTTAAAATATCCTTACACATGTATACATATATATAGGGTATCAAAAAGATGCTATTTCATGATTATTTTATTGCATTAAAACCAGAAGAAATCTAAGAGGGCGAAATCTGAAAATGAAATTCCTCCCACTCTTCACTCTCGATACTTCATCAGTTAAAATCACTCTCGATACTTCATCAGTTCTTACCAATGACAAATCGAAAATTATGAGTTTTCCCATTTCGAAAATAAGGTTGACAACTGTTGCATAAATTGGGAGTGAAATCTAGATTAGAAAATAAAAGAGCCGTGGAAAGTCGAGAAACCGTCACCACAATTCTCTCTCAAGATGTGGGGACGGCGGCGCGTTCCACTTGATGTCCTCGGGGCGGAAATCACACACCCTTCCAATTAAACGGGGGGAATGAAGAAGAGGCAGAAATGTCCCGTCCACCCTGGAGTGGGATCACTTAGACATGAATGGATGAACGATGTACAGTTCACTCTCCTGCTCAGCACACTTCGGGCTGGCGGCCGTCCAGGAAGGGGGGGGGGTGATCAAAGAACTCATCTCCAGAAGAAAGCCACACCCCACTTGGCACGAACGGATGCGATTGTCACCCGCTTGCGCCGTCATTATTCCGTCGCCCGAACGGGATTTATTAGAATACGGAAATTTATCAGGTAGGGCCCCATTAGTGAGGGCCGCCCCGATGCGTCATTTCTTGAGCAGTTCCGTCACTTTCTTGATGTACGGGCGCTCCGGAATAGATTGGTCGGCACTGGGAGGTATTAATAGCGGAATAATCAATTCATAAAAAAGGAATAACCGTTCAATATCCGTGGGTGTTAAAGATTTTACAATATCTTTTTATGGATTAAATATATTTCAACAAATTCATTGGTGAAGTTTTTGAAGCCTTGCTGATAAAATCGGCCGGTTATTATACAATAAAGGAATTTAGACCGTCATTTAACAATACCTTCTACCTTTCAGTTATTTTCTCTTAGAAGTACAAAGGAAATATTGTAATCGTCAAACAATTTGAGCTCCAGGAAAAAAATGGAAAAAGAGGGGATAAAAAATTCATTGTAAATTCTAAACTAATATTTAAAAAATGAGATCTACAATCTCAAATTTCATCATGTGAGAACATCATTATTTGTAAGTCATTATATCGCTTAATTTATTTAAGTCATTCAATAGTTTAAACCAGTTTGCCCTTTTTTCAACATTTTTAAAATGCATCTGCTTCCAATGAAGCGTACATAATAATACTGCAATACTGGTAAAAGCAGATAAAAAATATACGCGATTAAAAGATGTTGATGAATGTTGCCATTAGGCTTTGTTCATTGCCTACGCGATTTCCAGCTTCAATTATTCAAAAACCCCTTATGAAAATAATATCATGTTCTCACATGATTAAAAAAATCTTGTTTTTTAAACGCCTACCAGTTACTATGACTGACCGTCAGTCTATGGCAAAGATAACTCAAAACTCCTTTGAGCTTGATAAAATTCGGTGTACAGCTTTTATATCATATTTATAGATTTCTATTACATTTTTAAGCAAAATCCATTTATAAGAAGTCTGTCTGTCAGAATATAAATTAAGACAGTAACTACAAACGGGATTCGAGTTGGATAAAAATAGATTCAACAGTGTAGACATTTGTCAAATTTTGAGCCAAATTCAACAAGAAACCAAACTATACTTTCAGACGCATGCTAGGGCAAAAACTCAAAAATGTAGCGTCGTAAATAATCAACTTTTTATAGGATTTTGAGATGTCAATTGTCAAATCTGTGCCAATTTTTAATTTCAATCAACTAGGAAAAAAACGAGCCTAAAACAAATTGCCGACGTCCTGGCACAGAAGTATCGCGTTTACCACGTGATCTGGGCATCCTAGGTTCTAGTCCCGGTTCAGGCATGGTTGTTCTTCATCCATTCTAACTGCGAGATGTTTGAATTGCGCTCCCCTGTAAAAAGGGACTGTGCTAGCGAATGTGATTCGAGAGTAGCATTTCTGTAAGTGATGTCTTTATGAAATGTGTTGTCTACTTCTGTAAGCCCCGTACATATTTGTGCACGGGTATTTCTAAATGCTCAATAAAACAACTTGGCACATTAATTTATGCAAAATGGATAAATCAATCGTGATAGATAATTAGATTTTATAATGGACGATAAAAATATAGTATCAGTGTAAAATCAATATTGCTATTTTGACTTTTAGATTCGAGTTATGTTTATGAAATTTTAAAGAATGTATAAATGTATATATATATAAAAGAAATTGGTGGTCAGATTTTCGATTATTTTAAAACTCGAAATCAAAATAATGAGTAAGCCTGAAAGGGGTGAAGGCAAGAAAAATAAAGCGAGGAGTATTCGAGCATTTAATCCAGAGCATCATAAGTATTGTTACAAAATACACTTCAAAACAATTTTAAAGAATATTATAATTAGAAAAAAATTACTCTCAAACATATTGATGCCTGGAAAGGCTAAATCTTTTTACTTTTAAACGCTGTAAATTTTTTTTGTATAACAATATGTTCGAAAGTTAAAGAGGAAAATGATTAAAATTACAGTTAAATTGGCTCATTTTTTGCAAAGTTTTTGATACTTGAAATGCACGTAATGATAGTTGATTTTCTCATTTCGAAATTACCTTGAAACTATCTGTTGAATGCATTGCTAATTTATTAGCATAATTTTATATCTTTTTCACCAAAACTTAAAGAATTCTATTGATATAAACTTTGAAATTAGTCCAGAAATCATCTATGTCAAACAGTATGCAGTCACATATGACTATGACTAGCTTAGGGGCGGTGTCCTGGCATAGCGGGAGCGCGTCTTCCCCCTGATCTAGGCTATTCTGGGTTCTAGTCCTGGTTCGGGTATGGTTGTTTTCCTGTGTTCTATCTGTAATGTTTATGAAGATGGCGCCCCCCCCCCAGTAAAAAGGGGCTGTGCAATCGAATGTGATGAGTAAGTAGCTAAGACGTACTCTTGACTCTAGTTGTCACTAGGGAAGCTAAACTTGTCAACACAAGGGAAGGTCATTCCGTCTTAAATATCACTGATACATTAGCGAAGCTTGTTCATGGCAAGTGCCATTAGAAACAGCAACTATATTAGGGAAGTCATCTATGTTAGCGAAACTACACTATAGCTAACAGTAATAATGAAAAGATGCAATGATATTTCCATATTAATTCCGAGATTCTTCAGACCCAAGCAGGCAATGCAGGTATCTATATAACAAAACTACACATTTCGAGAAACCTCAATTTTTTTTCTGGAATTTCAGCATAATTTAACTGTATGTTTTCAGCTAATTTACCAAAATCGTGTACTCAATTTTTAACACAAAATATATGAAAATTAAGTACTAGCTTTCAAATTTAAAAATCTTAGTATTTTTCTTCTCTTTTTTTTGTGTTTTCAAACTAGATTGTAGGAGTGTGTAATCCAATTATTTTTTGCAGTTGGGTGATTAATTCATCAATTAATAATCATGGGATATTTTATGATAGAATACATTACATAAATTGTGCTTCAAATGTTTTATAATTTTTTTTACTAAAATTACTTCTTAATTTAGAATTTTTTATTGATGATTTACTGAAACATTCCTAATATTCATGATAAGCCTTCATTCATGAAAATCGTTAATAACGAAACATGATAAACATTCCTAAAGGTGATATGAAGCTTTCTTTTGGTGATTTGGCTTACTCTTTGCTTCTTATACATTGCTTATAAAGAGATTAAAATGAAATTAAAAAATTGGTTTTGGAAAAGCAAAAGGAATCCTGAATCTTCCGTTTCTTAAAGCCTCTAATAGAGTTTAATTTGTTCGAACTCCTAATAGAGATTCCAGAACGAATTGCAAAATGAATTCGGAAGATTTTTTAAAATTTTAATTCAACCGAATTTCTCACACACACACACAAAAAAAAATCCCGTTTTTTTTTAAATTAAAAAAATACTTTACTGTGCCAGTGGAACCCAAATGAAGCAAGCAGCGTGTTTCTGTTTACCAGTGAAACATTTTGAGACCAAAAGCAACATTTCTTTTAAGTTTGCGGTCGGACCCAGTCCAGTGTGTTTTGGTGTTAATGACACACGCCGGGGATCATCTAAAGGAAAATATTGCATGCGTGGGGAGAGGGGGGAGAAGAAGATGGTACCGTGTCGTTCGTTCATGAAGAACGAACCGTGAAGCCCTCACGACCCTGTTTTTAATTGCATACCGGAAGTGCGTCACCACAAATAAAGGTACTGCAACTACCACTACGCGTCTTCATGAAGTCAGTGATTAGAAAAACTTCCAAGTCGTTAGCTGCAACCGTATCTGTGAATGGACATCATTGTGGAGGCCAGGATTATTGACAAAAGTCTTGGTCTTTCAGAACATGCTTCTGTTGATGAATGAAGAAGGCGCATTATTCGGAACGGAGGGATGAGACCTCTCCATTGTGGGCGTCGAGGTAGGGGGGTGCACCATGTCACCCGCATCCCTAGTCTATTCACACACAGGGCCACATCAATCATTTCTGCAACTGACAGAAACACAAATGTGGGTCTTGTTCATCATCTCAGACGACCGATTTTCTTCAGAATCCTTGTCATCCTTTCAGTTGATGATGGCTCTGAGAACATCTCTTTCAAAATGCAGCATACTGTTGTCGAAGGTCCTCCACCGATTTTAACATTTTTCGATCAAATCAAAAGTTCTGGTGTTCTAGAATTGGGGTACAACTATTCTAGAGAGATCTTTGACCTGATTCTGAAGCATCGAAGCTAGTAACCATTCAGTTAAATTGATGGATTGCACAACTTTGGTTCTACCGGTGTTCTGGCATAGGGGTATCGCTTCTTCCCTATGATCTGAGCGTCCCGGATTCAAATTCCTGTTCGGACATTGTTATTCTTCTATCTGTAAGGCATATGAATGAGCTCCCCCCTCTCCCTGTGAAAAGAGAATGTGCAAGGGAAAGTGATGAGTGAGTAACAAAAGTCGTATTCTTGGCCTTAGTTGGCGCTACTTAAAAACAAGAGAAGCTGATTGGGCTTAAATCACTGATTACTTCAGCGAGCTTGTCCAAATGCCATGAAAAATAACAACACCAACAACACTGGTTCTGAGCACCAGTTATTTATATTTAAGTTAAATAACACTTTTGAGAACATATTATGCATATAACAAATAAATATAGTTTATGAATAAAAAGACAAGAGGAATAATTTCTTTTTGAAGACACTCATTTTGTCTAAAAAGTTGCTAGCCACCAAAACTTTAAATTTCCAACTGCCAAATTATCAAGATGAATCCTAGAGTTGTTACCTAAATTGGTCGCTCTTGCAATTTTTTGGATCAAACTAAAAGCTATGATGTTCTAGAAATGTGCCACAATCATTCTAGAAAGATCTTTATCCTGATTCTGAAATATTGCCCCGTAGTATATAATTATAACCTATGAATCATATTGATTGATTACATAATTCTGGGCCTGAGCATCTTACAGATATTTATGTTATGCTTTTGTTCTTAAGGTTATTTATGTTATCTTAAGGATATTTATATTAAAAAATTTTTTAGTTTGTAATAAGGAAAGAATAAAGTATAATTTCTACAAAACTTTATGAAAGAATTATTTTATCTAAAATGATGTCGTCTACTAAAATGTCAAATTTACACAAAAACACAAGTTTCAATAAATACAGCTTTTGGTAATTGATATTTAAGTGGTGATACATTTTCCAATAAACTCGAGTCTTATAGTTGCTAATCTTCAATTATTTTCTTTAAAATATTTCTCTGGTCAATATATAGTTGGGTATAAAGTTAATGAGCCAAGTTAACGCTCAAATCAAATGCCTATTTTATTTGAGAATAAAGAAAGTGATTTTGACACCGGCAACTTGGAATTAAAGGGAACCAAAAGTTACTTGACTCTATTAAATTCATATTATGCCGGCATCCTGGCACAGGGGTAGCCCATCTTCCCCGTGATCTGGTCTTCCCGGTTCGGGCATGGTTGTTCTTCTATCTCAAAGGTGTATGAATGAGCCCTTACCCCTGTAAAAAAGGGTTGAGCAAGCGAATGTGATGAATGAGTAGCAAAAGTCGCACTCTTGTCCCTAGTTGGCGCTACTACCAAACAAGAGACGCTTATTGGGCTTAAATCGCTGATTACCTCAGCGGGCCTGTTCATGGCAAGCGCCAAAAGAAAGCAACAACAATAATTCATATTATCCGCAGATTGTCCACATCAAGGGGAAGATAATATAAATTATGTGGCAATTACTTCTATAAAAATTGTATCACGATTAGTCTCTTTCGATTTAAGTCACAACCTTGCAAATGAATTCAATTTCTGGATGACCAGTCTAATTGTTTTTGGAATTGCGTCATAATTTATGCAAAAAAGTGAAGTCAGTAGATGATCATTAACACATAGTTTAACGAAATGATTTAGTAAAATGATGCACAAATGAGACTAGTAATGATAGCTTTCTCTTAAATCGCTCCGTAAACAACATTAAAGAAATGAACAGCCCCTATCGCAGAGTCTCGAGATCTGCTCCGTCGTTCAAAAAAAAAAAAAAAAAAAAAAAGATTGGGAATACACCTACAATTTGCGACGTCGGTCTGCAATTATCCTGATTTTTCGGCCACCGTCATTAAGTTTTCATTGCCCGGTGTGCCCTACCGAAGCGAGGCCCATCGCACCCAAGCGTAGAGCGCCACCTGCAGGCGTACGTTGAAAGCTCACTGAGCCGTAGATCCTCTGTGCACGTGCCTTTATCACTCCGTGGCGCGGAAAGTTAAAACGCAGCGATTTGTTTATGCAATCGGGTCGCAACTTCTGCTCCTGATCGACGCGCACCCACCGCCTCGAAGACCTTAAGGGGGGGGGGGTAGACATCGAACTGTTTTGAAAAAATCAGGATTTATTTATTTAGGTAATTAAGTTATTCTCTCTAACAAGATTTGGGAAATATGCTAAATTTTTTTGGAAAGGCACGGATAATATATGACATAATAGTTATTAGACAGCCATTGGTCAGTTGAAGTCCCATCATATTGTAAAGGGCTTAACGCAGTTGACAAACTTAAGAAAAGGCTTTCCTAAACATTTATTTTTTGATTTCAATTCATTTTTAATGTGGAAAAAAATTTCCTGTCATATATACAAAAACTAAGGAAGAGAGAGAGATAGAGAGAGAAGATCCCCAGTTTCTTCATATACATTTGCATTCATAAATACTTTCAAACAGATATTTTTTTGTTGCTATCAAAAAAAAATATTATTTTTATTAGATTTTTATAACTGCATCATCATCTACTATGTCACGATAACAAGTGAACACAGAATTCATGTGCTTTTTTATACTAATATTTTTCTGTGTATTATTTCATAGCATATTTTTTCCATTATATTTCAAATAAAAAATATTTGTAAACGGCTTCATTTTATTCTCATTTCTCATACGTTTTAAACTCTGTAATTAGATTACAAACGTATAAGAAATGATAATAAATGAAATATTTCTTTATCATTATATTTTATTTCATGTTAATATTTTTTTTCCAACAGTAAATATTTTGGTATTTAATAAAATTCCCTTAACATGATTATTAAACTTTTCAGTGACCAGAATGGTTACGGGGGATTGAGACGGCCAAATATACCGCCGAATTTGGTCGAAACATTTTTTTGACTAAAGTCTGATTTAGCTTTTACATAAGAAAACTAATTAATAAAACGAAATAAAACGGAAAAATGGAATTATGTCATCATAAAATAATAATTTATTATTATTTTTATTTATGTTTATGAAATTCTATCTAATTCACACAAAATGTTACGTTATTATAAATTTTCTGGTCC
The DNA here is from genome assembly GCA_026289955.1 of Argiope argentata. NCBI lineage: Eukaryota > Metazoa > Arthropoda > Arachnida > Araneae > Araneidae > Argiope > Argiope argentata. The sequence goes on along the minus strand of JAOUZG010002851.1, from coordinate 7,093,986 downwards.
TTAAAATTATAATTTTAGGATTGAAGCTCAACATAAGGTTTACACCTTTAGGCGCTTACAAATGATATAAATTTCGGGACTAGCTTTAGCTTCATAACTTCCTAAGCCACGGGGTTTTTATTAATTATAAATTAATTTCATTATAATTCCTTTTAGTAAAGCCTAAAACATTGTCTAAAAAGGAATAACAAAACACTGAACTGCGGGTCACCTTAAAAACAGCAGATTTTTAGCATTTCACATTAAAATTTTTGGATTTTAAAAAATATTTTAAATAAATTGTTAAAAAATATAAAGGAACTTTCAAAACGCAGTCTAAATATCCCCAGATTTAATATATATACGGCAACAATGATTTGATAATAAATTTTAAAATATAAGAATATTCATACCATTGATGTTCTGAAGCCCCCCCTCTCCCTCGTCATCAGAAGTTATCCACACACACACACACACACACACACACACACACACACACACACACAC
>JAOUZG010002851.1:7068709-7086497 GCA_026289955.1 Argiope argentata | reverse complement strand
TATATATATATATATATATTTCTTTTTCAGATCTGAAAAGGAACAACAACATATTAAGTCTACTTTATTTGATTTCCTCACAGAGCGCCTGGCAAACTGTCAAAAACTCTAAATTATGCTATTAGGAAAAGGAGGGGAAAAAGCTTCTTCAGTTGGATGAACACGATAAAATGTTTACTCGAGAAAACTACAATTTTCCACATGTTATCTATTTATTCTGCTTAAAAAGCATACTTTTGATTTACGTACATTTATTGATGTAACTATTAGAAGTAGGAAACTTAAAGAAGTTTTTCCTTTTAAAACGACTTAAAAAATTTTTTCCAATGAAGTGTGGTTCTTTATTTATTTTCTAGTTCTCAATTGTAGATTAGGATAATTATGGACGGCACACATTTTCCTTTCCCTTAAATTATTTAAGAAATGCAAGAATAACAGGTTTTATCTTTAAATAAATTAATAAAATAAGTCCTTTTAAATATTGATAAATCTGCTTTTTAAAAATAATTTTCAAAATAAAAAAATTAGTCCTGATGCAGCTAGAATTGAACCAATTTCATCTTTCTAAAAAAAATCGTACGATAACGCATGGTCCCAGTTTGTTTCATTTAGTTGCATTAAAGTCGCATTCAAGAGGAATACCAAGACTGTTTTGGAATGGAATTGATAATTTTGAAATCCATTCAGATGATGAGGACGATACTTGAGTTGTCCTTCATTCTTCAGATTTTAACATCACATCTGCATGACCCTAGATGATTGGAAATCAAGAATAGTCAGCCACTTATTATCCTGTATTTCTGCTGCGTCACGAAATAAAACCGCCAGACCTTCCAGCATCAACAATGGAATCTATTTTGTCATTAAATTGACTCATAAAACCAGAAATTTAACCAGTCAGAATAAGTCACTATTTATCATGCAGGTAGCATTTTAAACAATATTGTATTTTTTTTGATAAGATGCAGTTAATCGAAGTTAAATGCCAAGACTAAATTATTAGTTTTAACACGATGATGAAAACCTGAATTGACTGGCGGTTAATAATCCTATTAAATTAAATTTGTGTCTATAAATTATTAATAATTCATTTGATATATTCCAAGGTTCATTTACAATTTAGGTTGCAAGAAAAATTAAATCAGAAACTGATAGAAATTTTTTTCTAAAAAATTAAATAGTTTTGAAATTTTAAAAATCACATCCTAGACCGTCTAAATGGATATAATTTTTAAGAAATGCTTTCAAGGTATCATAAATGGAAAGATTTTAATAAATAGATTCTAGATCGTTTAAATAAAAAAATGAATCAAGAAATTCGTTCTAGAGAGTTTAAATTGAAAGAAATATTGCTAAAGTGCATTCTAGACAGCTAAAGTTGAAAGATTTTCTTAAATATATTACAGAGAGCCTAAATTGGTAGAAATTAAAACAAAGCCTATTTATTAAATTAAAATATTTTAAGACATAGTTCTCTGGACAGCTTAAAAAATTAAGAAGTTTCTTCTAGACAGCTTAAATTGATAGAATTTTTTAATGCATTCTAAAAACTTAAATTAGTAGAAATTTTTAAAAGTGCCTTCTAGATAGCTCAAATTGAAAGAAATTAAAATAAATAAATGAATTATAATTAGTTTAAAAGAAAATAAATTTTAAGGATTCAATCTTAGATAGTAAAGAACAATTAAAGAAATTGCTTTGGAATAGTTTTAAAAGAAAAAAATTAAGAATTGTAACTCTTAAAAGAGGGAGTTATTTCTTAAAAAATTATCTTAGATTGCTTAAACAGAAAAATAATTTTAAAAACTTGATTCATGTAATTCAATCGAATAATATACTTATTTGCAGTTGAAAACCGTTTATTTGATAAAGATTTTGTAATGTTAGTTCCAAATAAAATGTTAAAAAATAATTTTTTTTGTACTCCTTAAGACAGGTTTTTTTATTTCTAGATTATCAAGGCCTAATAATTCATTTAAAAATGAAATATTTAGGCAGGACTACTGAGAAAAAAATTATCGGAACTGAACTTGAGAATTTTCTAATCAATTTTTGAAGATTATGTGGGATGATTTATAGGTCATTTTAGGAAAGAGAAATTAAGTTACTTTACGATTCGCAAAGGATTAAAAAAAAAGATAAATAACTGACTAGAGTAAAGGAATAAGCCTTCTTATTTGAAGAATGTTTTCCCAATATTGTGGGTTTACTTCTTCTAATTGACATTTTAAGACTTCTATTTGAATCAATTATGTTCAAAATTTGGCACAATAATATCATTTTGGTGTCAAAAACCATGTACAAAATTCCATTTATCGTGGTTTCTGCATTTTTATCCAGCTGTGGGAGTTGTTTTAAAATTTGTACAGCCCACAATTTTGGTAAATTTTTAAATTTAAAATGTTGGTATATTTTTGAAAATTTCGCTGTTTCAAAATTTGGATTATGTTTATATGCACATGAATAAACAGAGGGAAAATTTTTTAATAAGAGGAATGGTATATTGTATTGTATTTGATACATATAGAAAGACATTTTATTCTAAAATAATGTGTATAAGCAACATGCTACAATTTATCTGTTGTTTCTTTTTAACCCACACACATCATTCTAAAAATAGTTGTTTTGTACATAGAAATGTTTGAATCTTGGAAAAAGCTCAACATCTCGAGGTCGAATATTTGCCAATTATAACATTTTTTTCTCCAAAAAATAATTAAAATTTTTTTTTATATGAATCACTTTGTTTATAAAATAACAATCGAAAAAGTAACATTTTATATAATTTTCTTCGAATGAAATTTAGATTGTAATTATTTAACAAAAGAATTATTATCATGTGAGAACATGGTGTTGTTTTGGTTTGAGATTATTGAAACCTCAAAATTCATAGGCAATAAATTGATTATTTATCTCTTTTGAGGCATGAATTTTTACCTTTAGGGCTATTAAAAATAATGCAGAACTTTTAATGTCACATTTGGCGATTTAACGTCAACTAACATTGCAACTTGATTTCCAAATTACTCATTCTCTGAATTTTTTCGAATTGTCTTAATTAATTTAAATCATTAACCAATTTAAACTGTTTTGAAACAATCATGAATCCTTATATATAGAAGGAGAGAGACCTTCAGAGATATCTCGTTATTGTTTCAAACTGGTTAATGACTTAAATTAATTAAGACTAATAATGACTTAAAAATAATAATATTCTCAAATGATAACTTGAAATTTGTGACTGTAGATTTCACTTTTAATATCTAATTTAATTTTTAAATAAACTTGAAAATTTAAAATTGAATTTTAAAATTTTAAAATAAATTAACTTTTTTTTAAAAAAATTAATTTAAAATTTCAAAATAAATTAATTTTTTAAATTAAATATTGAAATTGTCGTTTCTTTTTTCTTGCGATAACTATATTCAGTTAATTTTATACGAACTTAAAATTCCGCACCGAAAAGTAGAGCAAAAATAAAATAATTTCCACGAGAGCAAGTCTGTATGAAGAATGGAAATGAAATGTTTTTCCCTTTTTTCAATTCATTCAATTGTTAAAAATAATTTTTTCCTGGTGCAATAAATTAAACAAATTTATAAACTCTGGTTATTCTTTTCATGCGGTTTCGATTGAGTGAATCGATATCAACCATCTGAAAGATCAAAATAAAGAATATTCGATCGTTCGCTTCACGTGTTAAACAGTTTTCCTCCTTTACTTTTAGCTATAATTCAGTTGTGTACTCTGATTTGAAATGTCCTGCTTGTGTAATAAGCGAACAAATTTTTTTGAAAGGAAATGTTTTAAAAACTATTTTCCCATTCTTACATATGTTTTCTAGGAGCAACAATTTTGCATTATTCTTGATTCGATAGTTACGAAAATATTACGTTTATGAACAATAAACTGATTAACTCTGTGAACTCGAAAAAGTCATTCGGCGCAAAATTATTCGGCTTTCACAAGGGCTATTGCAGGGGGGGGGAATATTTATTAAAGTTTTAAATTGAATTTTACCGAAAAAGTAATTTACATTTTCTAACCAATTTTAGGCATTAAAGAAAAATCAAAATTTAAAAAATAAATAAAACGTCAAAATGATGCACTGGCTTGAATGGAGAACAAGATGCACCATTCGAGTGTAAACGGTTAAAACAATTTTATTATAGACTACTTATATAAGTCATAACAGACTCTCTGACCCGCCATGAAGGCACTTAAAACTAAATGACTGGATCGCCACAATAGCAAAACTGGTGGGAACTTGATTGAGTTCTGAGGACCACCACCGGCCAAGGTACAACCCTTTCCGTAGGAAGTACATTCAGTCATCGATGGGAGGAACCAAATTTCCCACTTATTTGTGTACCCTCTAGGATGTACCAGTCGGTATGGTGAAAAAAAAGAAAGAAAATTTATTAATACGATTTTTAAGAATTTTATTGAGTGGCCTGTGTAATTACCTGCTTAAGTTGTTAGAAACATTCTATTGGTCGAATTTTATACCTATCCCTACCTGGACTTTAAAAGAAAAATAAGTATTAGCCCTGATACAACTTTTTATTGACACGTTTGCTGTCTAAAATTCACTGTTCCAGTTTTCTACTAATCTTTGTGGCAAAGTAAATTTTCGAAGTTTTTGAATATTTTAATTATTATATTATTATGTAATTTAATTATCTTTGTAACATTTTGGCAGAGGCTACGGGTGAGTTGCGCCGAAACCAAACTCAAGTCTTGGAGAAATTAAAGTCTATTTATTTTTAGCCATAATACACATATATTTCACACTGGTACACCTTCTTGGTTAAATATTAGAATTATAAGGGAATTCAGTCAGAGTTCCGCTGGGGAAAGGTGCTGTGATTCAGATAAGTAAAGGAATCTCTCTCGGAGATGAAGAGATACGATGGAGTTCTGAAAACTCCCGCAAGATTAACCTGCTGCATTTACTGGAACGTAAGATGATGAACTGGCTGGAAGAGCAACTTAGAAGATAGCTGTTCAACTAATTTGAAGTATCACCAAAGCTCGGATGAGCTTTTACACTTCAGTCAAGACTCTGAATGGTTCAAAAGGTTCCGATGAACTCCATGTGGGCTCAGCTACATGGCGTGGCTGCCTACGTACACTCCAAATTCTCTCCTGGGAATTTTTCACAGAATTACAAGCTGAATTCTAGCTCCAATCACTAGCTTTCGCTTCCTCAGTCGGCTCTCTCTGTCCGCTTCCTCCTCTCACTCCTCCAGTCGGTTCCCTTTTTATCTCGGTTTCAAAGACCGGCCTTCGATGGCAAATGACCAATAAGTATAATTCCCAACTTTCATTGGATCATCTGACCTAAGTTATCTTTCCAATCACAAGAGAGGGGAAAACGACGACTAGCAAAGACACGTGTTGGTTCCGTCTTGTCTGCTGCTTTTTTCTCAAGAAGAAGGGAATGCCATCTGCCGCTGGTCCCCGTTGTGCCGGCTTGAAGGGCGGGCGTCTTTTATCTATTGACAGGGACGCATCTGATTCTTTCCCTCGTTGTTTGTTCTAACACATGTCCAGTTCAGTGAAGATCTCACAAGTCGCCCAGACACATTAGCTTGATCGCGGTACTTAAATGTGAATAATAGGTGTCTGCATTATTCGCATTTTACAAATTCCTCCGCTATCTGTGGTTGCTTTCCCGTGGGAACTTAGTTTGCTATATTCCTACTTGTCGCTAATCTGAAGACGTTACACTTATAAATATAAGAATATAATTTAATATATTCTAATATCTACAGATTCTTCGAGAAACATTTGCAATTCTTAAAAGTCCAGGTTTAAGTTGTGCTAATATGTTTATAAAGTAAACAAAAAGTCGTTCGTTTCACAATAAATAGTAAATACAAGTTGCATATTACAAGAATGCAGTACTTAAATCATTAAAAGGTGTTTGGGGTTTAGGATCTACTGATTCAGTTTTTTTACCAATCTGTGTGGCCTGTTTCAAAGTTGCAAAATATTTTAACTATCACATTTTTTTACCGATCTGTGAGGCAACATTAAAAAAAAAGAAAGACGGATACAGTTTTTGTACCTGTGAGTAAAAGTGAAAAGCATATTGGCTCCGTTTTTTTACTAATCAATACATTGAAATAATGAATAAAATTTTTCAATACAGCTTTTGTACAAAAGGAATATTAAAAAACAAGTAATATAAAAAAATAATATCAATTATTACTTAGATTAACAATGAAAAATTTCATCTTAATTACTTTTTATTAGATAATAACGATTAATATAAATAATTTATCAAAAAAAAAAAAACTATTGATTTTTGCAAGAAATGAACTCGAATTTTTCACATTCAGGCAAAAAATATTGAAATCCTCGTATTTTACTGATCGATTTCAATTTTCGTTAAAAACTTCTAAAACACTATTTAAAGTATTAAAAATAAATTTAATTTAATGAATGAATTAATATTTTAAAACATTGTATTAAAATCGAGTGCCATTCACTGCAGGTTTAAAAAATGCATTTTATCTTGAGTGGATGAATGAAAAATATTGTTGTTATTTGTATCACTTGTTATGGATAAGCACCCTGCTGATATAGCAGCAGGTTTAAGCCGAGAGGAGCGTTTCTTGTTATTGAAGAAGTGCCAACTAGGGCCAACGTACGATTTAGCTACACGATCACCATATTTGCTTGCACAGAACCTTTTTATAGGGGGGGGCACAGTCACAAATTTCACAGATAGCACACAAAAGAACAACCACGCCGAACCGGGACTCCCAGAACACGAGGAAGACACACTACCACTGCACCAGAATGCCGGTATAAAAATTATTTTATGAGCGATTGAAAATTGAAACAATATAGTATATAAATATATATGGAGATTGTGAACTAATAGTAAGAACTGAAAAAAAGAAAACTATTAAATTAGCCCTGGGAATAAAAGTTTTACTGGGCACCATTGGAATAACTTTCTTTCGACCTACAAACTACCTAAAAGAACTACACTGCACGCGCTGGCGTTGTCATCCCCCACGCTAAATGGAGAACCGAAATGCAATGGAAAAAGTGTCTGTGACAAGACATACTTATACCAGCGAGGATAGACACTGAGCCATTACGAGAGGAACATCCCGACCCAACACTGCGCGGAGAACAGCCCTAACCGAAGGACTGACAGACACCCGTCTGCGATTTGTTTCTAATCAAATGTCTCAGACGAAAGACTTAAGGACCTGATCGACAACCCTGCTTAACAAAGATCAGCTCCTCGGTTAAAAAAAATCAACGAAGGAGTCGTTCTTTTTTCCCAAGCGAAGTGTACAGGGTGGATTGTTTTTATTTCTGCACCCTCTCACGTGGTCTGAAATTGTCATCGCTGACGATTTTTTTTTCTTTCTTCTTCCTTCTTTTTTTCCTTCTAAGCAGGGGCGTCGGCACTTTTGGGCCCAAAATAGCAATCTCGAGCAGCGAGCGCTCGCAGGCTGAAAAGTGGGACATTTTTCTCGCACTTCCGCCGGGAGGTCAGAACGGGGATATAAAATTTATGGCCAAAGGCCCCGTTACGAACAGGAAGGAGCCCTTAACGGGCCGAGTCGTTAAACGTTTTTCCCCGAGAAGGAGAGGAAATTTTAGTCACGAGCCCATCGGGGAAGGCGATGAATTTTACGGTTTACGGTAGCGGAGAGGAGAGACGTCCTTCGCAGCGTTGAATTTCGGGAATTGTTGGGTAGTGTTTGGATTTTCCGGATATCGTAAGAATGACAGGGCGAGACGGAACGAATACTTTACGCGGGCTCACCCCCTGCCCCCTGCCCCAATTGCTTAGAGGAAAGCGAATGGAAGATTTCGAAAAACTCTTCGGTTGTGGAAGTAATTATCTTCAATTTCTCGCAAGACATCTCGGCGACTTTCCTCTCGTCGAAATAATCAAAAGAAACGATGAAGCCAAAAGAGCAACTGTTCTTTCTCGCGTATTTACATAATAAGGAGCTTTAGTTTGAGGCATCCGATTAGGTCAAAAAGATGTTAAATTTAGAAAAACGGGACTTTTTTTTATGATTTGAAAATAAAATCCAAACTTCCTAGATTCTGAAACAGACTTTGTTTTTAATATATATATAAGATGGATTTAGACATACTATAGTTTCAATGATGCACAGAAAATAAAAATGAAATCGGAACAGTTGTACTTTTAACGAAAAATGGATGATTAATTTTATTTCTCGGTAAAATTCTACAAAATAATATTTAACTCTCTGTAGTCTGAAAAAAAAATTAGATACAAAATTATTCACCTAATACAAAGATTTGTTGATTGCTATGAAAAATAAATATATATAATTCTTTTAAGTCGAATTTCTTTGAAAAATTAATCTACATCTCTTAACCATTATTGTAGGCGTTTTTAAGAATTTAATTTGAAAAATAACTAAATAAAACTTCAAAATCATGCACAGTCTTGAATGTCGAGTCAGAGGCACTATCGGGCAGTAAAGGGTTAATATGCTTATATAAACTCTCTACTTACTGTATTTTACTTACTATTTGCATTTCTGATTTTTTTTAAAAAGTTTAAAAACTTCATTTGTTTCCCGCACATTTGGGTGAGCAAATTGCAAGAATAAAATCTAAATGCATTTCATGAAAAATGAATATTTCAGAGTGATTGTTTCGCGCAAAACTTTTTATATCTTTTTTATTTCATACATTTAAAAAAAATTACGCGTGTTATAGCTAGATTCTATTTACTCAATTAAATTCAAGTCTTACAGTCTTTTTTAATGACAAGGTGCCATTCAATATTTAAAGCATATTTTAGCAGTTGCATGAGTTAAAAGAAGAAACTTCTGACATTTTTAATTTCGATTCCTTTTATCCTGTGAGGAATAAATTGCTGAAAAAAATAGCAAAATATGCATTTGCTACACACCAGAGCAGAAGTAAAAGAGACAGAAATTTTTCTTTCAGTGATTTTATTGTAAGATTATGATAGGGATTTCTTTAACACGTATTGACTTAGGAAAGGAAATCTGAGGTATCTTTAAAAGGATGTTGTAAACATTAGGAATTTTTATTCCGTCAATGGTACCGTGAGGAAAGGCTAAAGTTGTCAGGTTTTTAGAGGGCGTATTAAAAATAATTAAATAAAAAGTGGGAACTGGAGTAGGAAAAACGAGAACATTTTAGAATGCGGACTAAAATAAGATAAACATTAGGAGATGAACTAATATTTAAATTAGATTAAAATACTTCAATACATTCACATATATTACTTCACACTATTATTTAATAGCCTAAGAAATCAATAATAAGAATAGCAATATGAATTAGCTGGTCGCCAAAGGCGGATATTTCAGGGTAAAGTTTTTTATTATTTTCAGACTCCAGTTTCAGACGCTATCAATGAATGACAGGTGATACCGAGATCCGAATTTATGAACCTTACACATAACTAGAAAATAAAAAGAAAAAGAAAAAGAATCTCGTACTGAATTTCGTCTAAGCATCGAATATCTATCAAAACAAAGTTTAAATTTATAATTTTATTTTTCGATGGCTTTTGATAAAGGAAATTAATAGGATAGTTTATAAGACACCAATACTTAAATTCACGACTTTCTAGCGTTTCCCACCTTTTCTAGGCCGTGTTAATGGAGCAACATGATCTAAATTCAACACGTCCCTTTTGTTGCAACAGTAGTAGCTGAAGCCTACACTTAAAACCTTCTTCCTTTTTCATCAAAAATATAAAAGAGTAATTGATCAATTGCATCACGATTCAAATCAACAGTGATCACTCCATTGTTCTAATTACTCGGGACAGCGATGAAATCCCATCCAACAAATCTGTAGAATTTGGGACACAGAAATTAAATTCTAATTACACGCACAAATTATTTCCTATATTACGTAGAAACATCTCATGCCTCGTATAAATAATCATCCCATTATCGCCCACAGCCGCTCGATACGGGGACACTACTGGACAATCACGTGGTCGTCCCTTATCTGTGACAGACCTTGGGCGCATTTGACCATAACGCCTATCTGCAGACGCAGAACCATTTTACAAATGGCTTTTTTCCAAGGTGGATCTGACGTGAGTTGCCTTCGCGAAGTTAACAGGGGGGAGGGGGGCTGCAGAATTCCTTAGCAACGTGCACTGGCCAAGCGGAAAGGCCCCTGTGCCACAGTTCTACTAAACTGCATTACGTGACCGAGGACCGAAAAGATATGTTTTTGTCATTAAATTAATAGCTACAAAACGGAAAGACCAAAAAAGAAGATGCATTATGCAGTGATTTTTCTCCCCCTTTTAGATTCTGACGTTTTTTGTTTCTTTTTTCATTGTTCCGCCATTGTTTTGCTTTTGTTCCTTTTCCGCCGTGGAGTTGCCAGAAATTGCCCGGACTTCGGGGAATTGTTGTAAAGTTGGGTAATTAGGTGAGGTCTGGTGTTTGTGTCAGATTCTCAGGGACTCTATTATTTGGAACGATGGTTCGGTAGCAAACGATTCGTTTTTCCAAGAAGTCGTTCCTTCTGTGCAGTTTCTAATTTAAAGGTAATATGGTCTTCTCTAGCCTACGTTGTAAAGTTTGTTCAATTTATTTGTCTTTTACAGACACCAGTTAATTATAAGGAATTTTTTTTAAAGAGTATACATCTATAAAGAGAATTGGTTTAGTATAACAATTTCTTATTTTAGAGTTTAAAGAGGAAATATTTCCATTAAAATGAGGTTTCATCTTTTTGCTCTCTGTTTTAGAATTTTTAGATTAATATCCCATTCCGAAGTAACATGATAACTATTTTAAGACACAATTCGAATTTTATACAATGGTTACTTTAAGAGAACTGTTTTAGCTGCTATCCTAAAAATTCAGTGGCACAATATAGTTTGAATTTAGATAACATCTGAGATACATACACGATGTAATTTCATTTCAAGTGATTGTTTCTCCTAAACAGTTAAATCCATTATTCTGCATTTGAAAAATTTATACATTTACGAAAATTCTCACAAGAACGATGTAGATAAAATGCAGACTTTATTATGCACGGAATGTGTATTACAACACAAACTACAAATACGCAACAAATAAACAATATTCAATCCGATAATTAGGGGTAATAGTAAGTTCTAAAATGCACACCAAAAAGAAAAGATGATTTCTAGCGCTAACAAACTATTCCAGCTTGCTCTCCGAACTGACTCCTCCCTTCCCTCGTCTTATATAACGTCCATATAAAGTGGGCGGGGCAAACACAAACACAGCGCGGATGCTCCAGGCGAGATGGGAATTTTTCCAACTTTCCCTAGGAACAAATCTTTATTTCTTCGCTTCTTATGCACATTTTAACATGTAGTAGAAACTGTTAGTGACCTCATTATGTCGCCAACGCATTTATATCGCCAAATTAGTCAGATATGGAGATCTTGTGTTAAAATTCACTTATAACGTTCTTTTCCCGCTGACGCGCGAAACTATTACAAATAATGTTATACAATGAAACTAGTAGCAGATATTTAAAACATTTACATCTAATTTACACAATTTCATAACAAAAATGTACCAAAGATTCATCACGCTTCTCTCGTCTTTTTAAAATGAATAGAAAATGGATAAAGGGTTGGTTAGAGTGCGAGAAGAATTATTACAGAGAAGGTATGCATTGTAAAATATACTTAGTCACCTAAGGAGAACAAGATCCTCTAAGAATATTGATTGTATTAAATTCATCCAACTCTTACGCAGAATTTAATGTTCACGATTCCATTGATAAAGCAATTTTAAACTTCAAATTGAGTTATGTATCAGAACCCCTTTTTCAGTTCTAACTATTAGTTTACACTCTCCTTATATATACATCTTGTTCAAATTTCCAATCGTTAATAAAATACCTTTTATTCATCCACTCGTTCAAATATATTTATTTTAACTTGTTGTGGGTAACACTCGATGTTAAGACAGTTTTTTTCCCATTCATTCATTAAATTTAATTCCTTTTTAATACCTTAAATAGAGTTTCAGCAGTTTGTAATGAATCTTGAAATCGCTAGTCAGTAGCTCGATTTTTAGAATGCGAGGATTTAAGTATTTTTCACGAGAAGGTGAAGAATGCGAGTTCAATTCCTGCGAAAAAGAATAATATTTTAGAAGTTATTTGTATTAATAATAATTATTGATCAAATATTAATTAAAATAAAAATTTTCTTTGTTATGCAGAGTAAGAAATGACTTTAATTTTTTTATATATATATTTCATGCTTTTCTCTCTCTCTTTAGCTTGGCACCTGCCCGATTTGCTGAGTAAAAGAAATTTCCTAACGGAGTCAATTTCCATGGCAGCTTTGTGTCGTTGAGTTTCAGACCTGTTTTGTTACTAATTTTAAGCTATCTTTCATAGAAGTAAATTAATTCATCTATTGTTACTGATATAAAAATCATCCTTGATATTAACGGAGGCGACCTTGTTGAAAGTAATACTGATTTTGATTTTTTTTGAAGTAAGGAAATTTTATTAACTATTTACCATTTATTTTTTATTAACTATTCTTAATATTTGATCAAGTTTCTTTATAAAATCATTAGAATTTTGTTTCTGAGTCAGTTTTTTAGAAAATTACATGATTTTTATATTTAAATTTATACATAGAATTATATGGAATATTATTTTACATCATTAAATGCTATTTTCTCAAATTCCAAGTTTTGATGGATTTTTTAAGGAAAAACTTTATAAACTAAAAAAATCCATATTTTTTTTTCTAATTCTGCCCAATTATTTTTCAATACATTCTGCAGTTCCTGAACCAGAGATTACGTAATCTATTCATTTAGAAATAGATCATATTTTCTTACTATGAAACAAATTTGATTCTAACATTAAAATTGTCACATTATGAAAAAAAATGAAAAATTCCTGCTATTTATCAGTCGAAATAGAATATTTAAAGAAAGGAAAGAGATATGATTTAATTTTTTATTTCTGGAACTAGATAATATATTAAATACCTACAAAATTTTAAGCAACTTTTATATTTCTAAAAATTTAAGGAAATAATTTGATAAATATATTAACGAAAAGACATTTTGCTTTATTCCTCTTTTTTTAAATAAAAAAAGAAACTTTTTTTTTCCAATTAAAAAAATTGATACTTAATTACTATATTTTGTTTTCATGGAAATATTTTACAATACTTTTTGATGCAAATATTCAAAAATATAACTTTATTCGAATGTTTTTCGAAAATTTCAACATTCGAATAAATGGATCTGATGGTATCGTTCAGTATTTGTTATTCTACTTTGCCCGGTGTCCAACGTGTGACTTTTGAAAAACAAGCCATGAATGTTGATCAATTATTTCCAAAATGAAATTAATTTCTTGAATATGACGGATGTCACATGAGCATGAATAGACTCCATTGCACCTCGAATGAAAACAAGAAACACATTTAACATGAACGGGATTCAACACATTAACGCATCGACTTTTCTAATCTAAAACTGAAATGTTAAATGCACTTTTAATTTTCCGAAATCAACGGACAATGTTTTGTTGCAGCACAGGTGAATTTACTCATCAAAGTGACAAAAAAAAAGGAAAAGAAAGAAAAAGAAAAAAAGAAAAGAAAGAATGGAGATCGAGTAACAGGTTTCATGGCAAACCTGCTTTCATTCAGCTTTTCGTGCCCAATCATCGAGAAGTCTCGAATACGCTGCTTTCTCGCGTAGTCCGTGTTTCTTTCTCTGTAGGTCATATCTAATGACGGAAAAACTTGATTTACAGTTGTGCAATGAATGGACGCGAAGAATTATTAAGCCTTTTAAAGAATTGTTTTTTTCCTTTATTGATAATAATATATTTACAGGTTATTTTTTTTTAAATTCTTTTCTTAATTTTTAAATTATTGTCATTGCACAATACTTTTGAATAATATATGGAAGCTTCGTTTTAGAATTTACTTATTCCAAAAAATATAAAATATTCGTTGAGCTTAACTATAAGATTATTATAAGATACGGTGGAATGAAGATCGTCATGATCCGTGCAGTGGAAGAAAGAGGGCGCATGTTTTAGGAGACATTTCTTTAATGATTACATTTCGCACAAAACACGAAAGACTAGACAAGACCAACTCAGGCACCTTAACAGAACATCATCTCCTCTCATTATAATTATAATCGCTATGCGCTACGAAATGCGTACCTAATCAGGCATCGCCATCTATTATTCAAAAGAAAAAATAAAATAATGTAAATGCTACAAAGGTAATTTATAAGTGACTGGTTCTTTGTGAACTTTTTTGTATGGATGTATTTAAGAGTCATAAATTAAAGCTAAAAAAATTGTCGTAATTTTTTTTCTTCTTCTGTATTTACAATGTGCAATAAAGTAGCATTTTCGAGATTCCTTCGGAAACGGAGGTTAATGGCGAGCAGATGAGCATTGATGGTGTTCATATGAAATAAAAAAAAGAATGTAAATAGGGGTATTTGATGCAGTGGAACGGATTCTTTGTTTTGTCTTTTAAAAAATTTAAATAGCAAACTCAATGATGCAGAATATATTCTTCTTATATATTAAATCTTCGCCTAATCATATACAAATGGTTAACTTTAGGCATAGTTTTTGCATATGGCATCCGCAGGAAATCGAAATCCAATACAGCTCATAATTGAAGACAATATTCATAAATGGTCGAATTTTTAGCACCTGTGCTTTAGTAGTAGCAGCATAAATGTTTTCACTTTTCTGCTCTTTATAGTTTTATATACTTTATCCATCAAAATTGTATTATAATTGCAGATTTCATTGCTTTTATTGACATGCAACAGACTCCCTTACATGACGATTCTTCAGGGGAATCGAGTCACGAACTTGAAACTCTCTAGTTTTGAAACCGAGGTTCAAACCCCGAGGTTTCGAACTCTCTAGTTTCGAGCATTACAACCAGGTCACCAAGACCCATGATTTTTATTTATCTTAATAACACATTAGAAAACAAGCAAAAAATTCTTTGGTGCCAAATTAGCAAGTGAACGACAGATGTAAATAAACAAACAAAAAAGTTCAATATTTTGACCAAAAAATAGAATCCATACACATTTTGTAACAATTAATTTAAAAAAAATTCTTTAAAAACCAAATAAAAGTTGTATGTCATGAAAATTTTCTTTTTTACCTTTAAAATCGTTTAAAGCAAGTTTTAAGGGATTATATAATCTGAAGTTCTACCTGACGGATTTAACGTGCAATTGGCCCCCTTACACGACGGTTCTTCGGGGGAATCGGGTCTCGAACCTGAAGCCCTACGGCTCAGGAACCGGACCTTACCACCAGGTCACAGTGGCTCTGCCTATACCTTATATTCAAGCTGGATAGAAATTGCATAAAACTTAAAATAGTCATAAGAAATGAAGAGAAATGTCTTACCTCGAGAAACTAGATTCTTGAAGAGTCTAACCATTGCAAGAATTATTTAATAGGTATGCGTCAACCATTCAATTTTCAAAACAGCCTTGGCTAGTAGTTAAACAGAAAGCATATCAAAACATCCCATTCAAGGAAATATACCTGTGAAAAAAAGATGCAATGAGTTAATAATTTTATTTACTTAACATAGAAATTTGTGAAAAAAATATTTCAGAAAAAGTGTATCATTGTATAAGGAGACGTATTCATTAAAATGACACTAAGCAAATATGCAATGGAAGCTTGCTTGATTGACAACCATAATTCGTATTACGTATTACTGTGCGTAATACGAAACTTTTGTCCTGTAAAGCTTTCTGAATATTTTTCTCTCACTTAGCATGATGCAATATTTAATTTACAGATATTATACAGATACCTTGAAATTTATAGATGGCTTATAATAAGTGAAGGTGATCTCACCCAAAATTTTTCGCCTACCCTCTAATAAAAATCTTCCTTCCCATAAAATTATAAATTTTGGGTAATACTTTGCACGGCATTGGTGAATATTATTTACAAAATATTGATTTATGGTGTAAACATTTTTACTGAATCTATAGCCAGAATTTTCATTTTAGACAATTTAATAAAGGCCAATCGACACCAAAATTTGATACGGAACTACTATTACAGTCCCAAGATAACATATAAAAATTTCATTTATTAAATAATTGGGCTTATGAAAAATCCATTTTACATGCATGCAAAAGTTTAGACCAACAGACAATCAGCATATGAAGATTTTAGCTAAAATTTTGATTTGTATATTTCATGTGTTAAATATGTGATTATTTTATTTTCCTCACGCTTTAAACCCATTAAATATATATTTTATAATAGAATTTTCTACAAATACAATGAGAAAACAAGTAATATAAAACATTTTCATTACTACGTTTGTCAACAAAGAAATTTTTATCTTAGTTACTTTTTATTAAATAATTATCATTAATATAAATAATTTATTCTAAAAAGGATTGCTTTTCGCAAGAATTGAACTCGCATTCTTCGCCTTCACGCGAAAAATACCTAAATCCTCGCATTTCACCGATCGAACTACTGACTGTCGATTTCAATTTTCATTACTAACTTCTAAAACTTTATTTAAAATATTAAAAATTGATGCATGAAACTACCTGTATCGAGTATCATACCATTTAAAAAATTGTATTTGAACTTGAGTGGACGAATAAAAAGTATTTTATTATTGATTGAAAGTTTGAACAAGATATATAAATATATATATAGGGAGGGTGTGAACTATTTGTGGGGAATTTAAAAAAAAAGAGATTAAAAAATATCTTAGTTTAAATAACACAATATATTTACTGCAATGCATGACAGAATCTATAAATAGCTGATGAACCTGTAATTTTCAAAACAAAGGTAACATATAATATCCATATAATTTACGCTATGCAAATATTAGGGAAAAGGTGGAGAGAATCATTTACAAATTTTCAATGTCACTTCAGCTCGATCGAGTGATATTTTTTGACCGTCCCACGCCCGGCGAGAGGGAGAGCGCGTGCGTGCGTTGTTTGCACGTCTATTAGGAAGGATTAAACAGATAGATAGCCCGGTCGGTGCGTGTCTAATGCGAGCACACAGACACGTCAATCACGCGCCGGAAATTGGCCGTGGGGAAACGTTTCAAGAGAGCAAACAACGATCTCTCTGCCCGCAACGTAAACACGTAACTATTTCGCGGGGTGTCCCTCGGCGACGTCATAGCTCGTTTCATGACAAAAAGCCATTACTTCTCTCATTCACTTAAAATTAAAAGGTAACATCTCACTCTACTTAACCGCTTAAATGTCATGCGCTGTCTTTAAGCAGCATGCCCAATTATCGCTTCGAAATATTATACGAATAATAGGAAACTAAAGCTTTCTGTTATAAATAAATATATTGATAAAATGGATAGTTTTCTTTGACGCCAGTATAGTTTTTTTCTTCTTGTTTGAAGGATTTAGAGTACCATATTTTATTTTGCAAAGTTAAAATAAAAGTTGCTATATAAAATATAAAAAAATAACCCTATTCCTTTTTTTTTTATCCTTTAAAACTCTTTATTTTTTATTGTAAAAAAGTTAATTCTTTCCTTAAATCATATTTAAAATAAAATGTTTAACAAATATAAATAAAGATTAACAATTTTTTTTAAGTATTACTCTAGCAATTTATTCAAGAAATAAAAATCGATAAATACTTTTAAAGGTTTTTTTAACCAGGCATTTAAAGATTAATAAATACAAAAAAAGAAAAAAAATGCGAGGATTTATTTTAAAATTTAAACTATATA
>JAOUZG010002851.1:7011911-7058709 GCA_026289955.1 Argiope argentata | reverse complement strand
ATTGTTTATTATTTATCTGTTTGTTATGATTTCTTATTAGTTAATAATCTATTTAATATTAGTATTTTATTTTTTATTTATCTGCTATTTCAACTTCATTTAATTAAAATTATTATTTATTACATTTGTTTTTGTTATTATGTCAGAACATGATGTTAATTTTGGGATGAGATTTTTAGCTTCAATGAAAATTTTATTATCTGCACGATCATCTCAAAAACTCAGCTTTTACTAATGCGTTTCCATTCCATTTATAAAAGCTCTGATTAAAAAAAACAAGTTAATGATTACAGAAAATAAAACGTAGAAAAAAGTCATTTTGTGCACTTGATTATATGAAATGAAATGAATAGGAAATGTGATATTTTTTTTGAACAATCAATGCAAGACAAAGCTTTTTATGATCGTTTGCAATAGTAAAGTGACTCCTTCGATGAAACCATTAAAATGAATCAAAATAAAATTTAACTCGCACGAGTACGTGGTGCTTGGCCGTTCAAGAAATGATGCTCTGACCTGATACAGTGAAATATGCATAGCAGATTTCATTTTAATCTTTTATTTATTATTAAGCTATTATTTATAAATTTTATTTTAACTTATTATTAACTTAATGTTTATAAAAAATTGGAATTTAAGTTTAATTTTTTAAAAAACTGTCGAGTTTTGATCAGTTATGCGTGCCGGAAGCGTCAGCTAGAGTAAACTGCAAAATTTCATACTGCCTTAGTCAAAAAGTTGTTTACTCATTCCTTAGATTTTTTAAGAGAACGACGAAACAGAATAATTAAATATAATAGTGAATAATGCAATGAAAAAGTAAATTTCATTAATGATATCATTAATAGTGAAATAAAGATTGTAAAAACATTAAAAATAACTTTGATAAAGTTGCAATAAGTTCAGAAAAAAAACTAATATAATTAAATTTAAAAACACTTGAAAACCTAAAATATTCCCTTATGAATAAAAGGCAGCATTGATTAAGTTTATCAACCTCGTAGAATTAATAGTAAAATCAAAAAATCTTTTTAATGAAGTTCTGAAAGCTCTTAAGTATTAAACAAATTAAATAAAATTCTAAAATCAGTAATTGTCAAATGCTCGATTCGATATAATGCAAAAATCATTATATCGAATAAATGATTTCATAGTCTAAAAATAATAAAAAAGATCAGAAAATTTAGTTAAAAACTTTAGAAAAATAAAGTTACAAGTGTAGCAACGTTTAATTATTCAGAGGATTCGAATTAAGTAAAAGACAACATTCATTAAGTTATAATTTCAGAATTAATAACAAAATTGAAAGAATTAAAATTTTGTTGTAAAATTAAGTTTGCAATAGTTATTAGATGCTCAAAAGATTCCAAAATGGAAGAAATTAGTAATCCAATTCATCAATATTTTATTGCTAAACAGTTGGACAAAAAATTAATTAAATGTCTATTTAGTAAATAAAGTTCTAAATGCAGTAATTATTAAGTGTTCAAAGGATTCTATACTTGTAAAAGGCAGTAAGGATTAAACTAGTTATCAGTTTAGAAAAATAAAACAATTAAAGTTCTAGTTATCAAAATAAATTCTTTGTGCAGTGATTATTGGATGCTAAAATGATTCAAAAATAGGAGATGATATTGATAAAAGGAATCCACCTTTTGGAACAAAATAATTCAGCCAAAATATAAATAAATGTCTGATTATGAAATAAAGTTCTAAAGTGCAATAATTGTCAGTTGTTTAAAGGATTTGAAACTAGTAAAAGACGATATTGATTAAGCTATCATTTTAAAACTAATTATAAAAATAAAACAATTAAAGTTCTAGTTATAAAGTTTTATAAACTATGATTATTAGATATTCAATAGGTTGGAAAATAGAAGACCAAATAGATAAAATTAATTAACATTTTAAAACTAAATAATAATACAATAAATTTATTTAAATGTCTGAATAATAAAGTTCTAAATGGTTTGGAAACATTTTGGAAATAAATAATTAAACAAAAAATAAATAAATGTCTAATTAATAAACAAAGTTCTAAGTGGATTTAAAATATTATGGAACTAAATAATAAGGCCAAAAATTTAATTAAATTGTACAATTAATAAGTAAAGTTTGAAGTAGATTTGAAATATTTTGAAACTTAATAATAAGGCCAAAAATTTAATTAAATGTCTAATTAATAAGAAAAGTTTAAAGTGTGTAGGAAACCTTTTGCAACTAAATAATAAGGCCAAGAATTTAATTAAATGTCTAATTAATAAGAAAAGTTCCAAGTGGATTGGAAACCTTTTGCAACTAAATAATAAGACCAAAATTTTAATTAAATATTTAATTAATAAATGAAATTCTAAGTGAATTGGAAACCTTTAGAAACTAAAAAATAAGGCCGAAAATTTAATTAAATGTTTAATCAATAAATAAAAAATCAAAGTGCAATAATTGTTAAATGTTCAAAAGATTTGAAACTTGAACAATCGTAGATGTTTTATTGGTTATCATATTGAGTTTACAGAAGTTGGTAAAATGCACAGCATGCCAGGACAAATTTACGTTTAGGTGGAAGATCGGTACCTCCCCGGGGACAAACTATCTTCCACGTGTGCGGATGCTTTCCTACATAGGAGCGTAAGACGCTCGTGTCCTATGGTCTTATTCTCAGGATGGGAATTGTTTCTTTGGCGAAAAAAGATCTTCCTCCCTGACCCCGCCTTTGTCAAAAAAGTTTGTTAAAACTGATCGAGAACCACTTTTCCTCCAACTTTTCGAGCACTGATCTAAATAAATCCCCTTTTAAACGATAGGCGGAAGCGATCAGTCTTTCTGTTCGATGCACCGACCGCCTGAATGGATTGTCATAATCTAATGGGGGGTCCTTTCATACCCCACGGAAGAGAATGCCGAAAGGAACGAGCCCATTCCAAACAAAACTAGCCAGTTTTCTATGGGCCGAGATCGACGCACCCCATTGTACGAGGAAGGAAGCCTATCTGTAAAGACGACGGACAGAAAAGCAACTAAAAATCTTTTTCGAAATTAAACGCCGTGGATGAAAAAAAAATCATAAAAAAATAGATGGATAATAATAATAATATATATATAAAAAAAAACGAGAAAACGTGAGAAACATCCGCAAAGGCTAGATGAGCCGCACTTCCAAAATCTTTAAAAACTTCTCCGCCGGCGAGAGAGAAACAACAAACAAAAACCTTAGAAAGGAGGAATCGTCCCGGAGCATTCGAGGCAAAAGAGAGGAAGGCAATGAAAGTTTTTTTTTCTTGCCTCTAACGGAGGAAACTATGCACCTAAAAAGGAAACTGAAGGCGTGGGAAAAACCCCTCTGGCTCGAGACCTGTCCCCTGCTACGATCACCTGCTACGGAAGTTCTCTCCTCGTAGAAAAAAAAAAGAAGAATTAGGAGGCAAAAAATCTCCCCCCCCCTTGATAACCGAGATGGCACGGTCCAGATGTTCACATCGCTGGATGGAGAAGGATTTAACATTCCAGGCGGTCAAAGTATGATTTATCATCGCGATGTGACACGAGTGACATACTGAGGATCGCTGTTTTCGTTTGCGTGTCTGATGGGTTGCGGAGATTTGCACAGTTTTTAGGAGGGGGTGGACCTACCCATCGCTGATGCCCTTTTCGGGGCGTAGTGAAGCTGGCCTAATCTTAGTTGGATGTTGGATGCGTCTTCCGGAAGAAGATCAGATTTTTTTTAAAGAACTAAATACTGTTAAGAGAGGGGGTAAAAAAAAGATATCCCACTTCCGCACTCTGACCACGTGATGAACCCGCGTATCCAGTTCACGATGAGTACGAATAAGCATTAATTAGTTTGCACTGAAACAGAACCCCTTTTGTTCCGTTTATGCAACTGACTCTCTCGCATCTTGTTTATACGAAGTTAAATTTTTCGAGGGGATAAAAAAGTAAAGTATATTGAAATGAATAATGTTAAAATAAATAAACAGAAAAAAAAAACCCCACAAGCAATATACACTTTGTAACAGCAGTATAATTATGTAAAACTTGGATAGTTCAAAACGGATATTTTCACAATAAAAGCTCAATTTATTCAAAAATTCAAATTCAGAAGTATCAAATCTTGGGAAAAAAATGTAAAGGAGATTCACTTTTTTAGCTCGAAGAATCTTAGCTTGAAAATATATTTGATTCTTCTGTATTTCTTTTATTTAAAAAAATTGCTTTCGATTATAAAGTAATAGTTAGTACAATCTACGAGGTGCTGCTTGTGTTATTGCGAATATTAATGAAATAAAAATTGAAATTTATACAACTAATACAAATGTGAAAGTTGGGATGGATGGATAGATGATGTTAGTCAATCACACTAGAACGGCCGAACAAAATTGGACGAAATTTAACACAGAGATAGGTTATAGTCTACAGAAGAACATAGGCTAATTTTTATTCTGGTTAATTGAGCGATTAATTTTTTATTAATTAAAAACTAACTTTCTCGCCAAAAAAATCTTCATTTCTCCACCAAAAATCTACAGTTTGTCCTTCCCTACTCTAATGATGCTAGGCTTAACATGTTTTCGACCGATTATTTCAAACAATTCTGTTTATTTTCTTAATATTTGATGCATTTAAAATTAAACATTGTTAATGAATTAATTTTTCGAATACATTTTGAAGTACTTTTAAATTAAAATGAAACATAATAAAGGAAATTAAAAATTTCAAATTTGTACTATGCAACCCCAAATGTCGTAGAAAATTCTCGCGTTTGCCCAATTGGCGATGAAAATTCACGCATGTACAGTGTGTTGTAATTGTTGACAACTGCATTTTCATTTTAATTGAAAATTTAAAAATTAAGTGAATACTATTGAAATTATCTTAATTAAATAAAATACATTTGACTTGATTTTAAAGATATACCGTCTTCATTTGCGGTTTAGCTATATTTGAGCTACACACTGTAAATAAATTGCTTTTAGGTTAGTTGCGTGCTTTTCCATGCATACGAAGTCCAGAGTAAAAGCTAGTATAAAATAAATCCGTAAAAGCGATGAAAAATATAATGATTTTACAGGTATATTCCTTTATATTATTTTCGTTATGATAACAGTGCTTAGTAAATCAATGGGAATAAAATTCAACTTTTCAGTAATTCCAATATGATATAACGTATAGTTGAAATTCTAACAAAATTTTTAAATAACTCTTTTTTTTAATCAATTTTTTAGTAAATATTTTAACCTTGAACTCTTCCTCATTGTCCTCCCTTTTAAACCTTGCTTGGTGGTAAAACTTTTTATTAAAGTTTTGAAAAACTAATTCTTAGTAAGTTGTTAGTAAACACTTTCGGTGTGAACCCTTCGTAAACTCTCTTTTAGAGAGTTACATCGTTGTGATGTGATGAAAAGATAATTAAACTAATATCATTAATATGATGCGCGAATTGCTGTCTGAACGAAAGAATCATTTCTAATTCGTTTTCAAAACACTTTCTCAAAAATATATCTTAATTATTGAAGAGGTAATAACGTTATAATGTTCCAAGATACTTGGTCCTATTTTTCAGTTCCTATTATTAGCTCACACGCACCCTATATTTATATGCCTTGTTTAAATTTTTAGTCGTTCATAAAATACTTTTTATTTATCCACTCGAGTTCAAAGACATATTTTAAAACTTGTAATGTAATACACGATTTTAATACAGTCTTTTCAAATATTAATTCCTTCATCGAATTTAATTCATTTTCAATACTTTAGATAGAGTTTCAGCAATTTGTGATGAAAATTGAAATCGACAGGCAGTAGCACAATCGGTAAAATACGAGGACATTCTGTATTTTTCACGTGAAGGTGAAGAATGGGAGTTCCATTCTTGCGAAAATCAATCATTTTTTAATAAATTACTAATATCAATTGTAATTATTTAATAAAAAGTAACAAAAATAAAACTTTTCCTTACTGTCCTAAGTAAGGATTAACTTTCAACTTTTTTATATTACTCATGATTCATTTCTATACTCCTTTCACTATAGATCATTAATCGATTCTCCAAAGTTGTAAAACTGTGATTACTTTGTTGCTTAGGGATCTGGCATATTAAGAAACTTAGGCTGTTAGACAACAATATCGGAGCTTGTGTTCATGAAGGATATTGGCAGTTTCCCACTTTTTTAAACAAAGACACTTCTTTTTCACTTATGGATATTACTTAATGTATTATGCAATAAATTAGAATTATTTTCTTTTTTCTTCCCTGCTTTATCGATTTTTTAATGCTTAGTTCGAAAATCGTCAATAATCTCTTATTTGACTGGCTTTTCATTATCTTTAAAATAAAACAAATTTATTTTGGCTACACAAAATCTATTTATTATGAAGTTGAATCGAGAAAAATTAACGATCTTTTATATTGGGCAATTTCAACGGCAAAAGAAAGTATTTTTTAAATCTAATATTGATATTTTTGTAAATAAGAATGTAAATTAAATTTTCTTGAGGTGATATAGTTAAGTTTTCATAATCAGAATCATTGTTCTATCAATTAATGATAGCAAGGGCTCTCGGTTTATGAAAAGCTTGCATTCATCAATCCATGTTTGTTGAAAACAACATGGTTCTTTGCTTATACCTTTAAGATGGCCGATAAAGTCCTATTAAGCCACTTAAATTCCAAAAGAAATCTCGTATAGCCATGAAAATAATGCATATCTATAGTAAAGCGACTACGTTGAATTTAGTAAGGTATATTATAGTGGTGAAAAAAAAGGAAGCTACAAGAAATAACTTAAAAAAAAGGGAATTGGTTAAATAAGTCCTATTAGAAAAACAATACTCTATACCAAAAGGGAAATATCCAGAAAAACTTGCGGAAATTCACTCTAAATTTGGTGATGAAAGTTGAGATTAAAATTATGAGCTTCCCTTGGAATGAAAAAGCGTTTGTTATAAAAATAAAAAAGATATTCTTCGATTTGGCTGTCCCCTGGAAATGTTTTTTTTTTTGATTTTTGTAATTATTATCACGTGAGAACACGATTTTGTCTTCGTTAGGTTTTTTAAAAAAATAATTGAAGGAACTGAAGCTCGAAATCGCGTAGGCAATGAATCATATATGGTAATATTCATCAAAATCTTTCGATCGCATAGATATTTTTACCTGCTCTTACCAATATTGAATCATTATTATGTATGCTTCTTTGAAAGCAGATACGTTTTTAAAAGGTTAACGTAGAACTATGGTATCATAGCTGCTATTTCCTATTTTGGGCATAGTTATTCTTCATCTTTTATTAGTTAGTTTTCATATTTATTCGGTGAGATCTGCAAATGTGCACCCTTGTAAAAAGGAGCTGTGCAATCAAATAACATGTGTGATTCTTGGCCCTAGTTGGCGCTACTAAAACAAGAGATACACCCTCTGCTTAAAATCGTTGCCTGCGTCAGAGAGCTTGCCCATGGAAAGTGCCATCAGAAACAACAACAACAGAATGGAAATAAAATGTAAATAATATAAAGGGCATCCCAAAATTAGCATAAGATTTTATTTTACTAGCATTCTTACAATAAAGTATTGACAATAAAATGAAACAGACCATTTGGCAGTTGATAATTTAGAATTACTAAAAATATAGCGTCACACATTTGTGTGAAGACCAACTATTGGTCTTCACACACAGACCAATAGTTGAAAAATAATGATAGTCTGGCCACCACAGTTTGAAAATTTAATAATTGGTCCCCTAGATTGTGGGATTCAACACCACTGGATTTCTTTCTACTGGGTTATTTGAAGTCAAATATCTATGCCAACAAGACCAGAAGCACGCGTTCATAGAAGGAGGAAATTCAACGCTGCATCAATGAAATTCAGCCACATCTATGTAAAATGGGAGAATTTCGGCAAAAGAGTGCGTATGAACGAACAAAGTCCTAAAGATCATTTGCCCTAAGTGCTATTCCATACAAAAGCCTATCCTGCGTAGTTTAAGATCCAATAAAAACATGACAATTTACAAAAAAAAAATGTTTTTTAAAATTTAAATCTTAGGTTAACCCGTTGTTCTATCGAGTAATGCCACGTTTGAACAAACCCTAATCTACCAGCTGTCACATGTCTTTTTAATAGGGTGTCAAACTCTTTTCGCCCAAAGGGGGGGGGGTAAATTCAAATTCGCCCAAAGGGGGGGGGTAAATTCAAATTCTGCATTAATTTTAGAGGATCTTTCATAAGAAAATAAGATATGTGATTTGCATTCATATGCAAGCATAAAGAACGTCTACGTTCGGGGCATAGTGGTAGCGCATCTTCCTCCCGGACCCGAGCGTTCCAGTTCTGGAATGGTTGTTCTTCTGTAAAGTGAGTGGTATAATAAGGTATTAATAGCAGATTAGTCACTTCAGTTCAGGTTTTAGCAGAAAACGTGTCGCAAATTTTACAATCCCTTTTCAAGGATTGAAAACATCTTAACGGAATGTTTGGCAAGGCTTGTGAAGTCAATCTGCTTATAAAATCGACTTATTATTATATAAAAGAAATTTTAACAACCATTTAACATCGTCTTACCCGTGATCTGGGCCTCCCAGGTTCGAGTCCCGGTTCGAGCAAGGCTGTTCTTTTCTATTATATCTACTAGCCTCCTTTGGCGACCAGTCGGTTCGCCAGTATTATTGCTAGCTAAAGTTTGCTCGCTAATATTTTATGTATAGCTGTGTCTCATGACAGGTTTTTCACAAAAATATTTTTAAACCAAACAAATTTTGATAATCATATAATTCATTTATAGTATTATTTATTATTATTTTCTTTAGATGGTCTGTTCACTGTACTACTCATCTTTCTCTTTCTATCCGAGCAATGATTGTGCCGGAATTGATATATTACTTAAATGGTGGAGGGAAAGGTCTAAAATTATGTTTTTGTAGAATAATGAGATTCAAATTTTCATAAATGTAAACTCACTAAACAAATAAAGACACAATTGGTTTTCAAAAGATGCAAAAGCTTAAAAACAGCTAGGAAAATGCCTCGCACAGACGAAATAATGGTGACACACACACCCTTCTTTTCTTTTCTATTCTTTTTTTCTTCACTACTTTTCTTTTTACAAATTTTTTTTCCCTTTGTTATTACTTTTTTCTTCCTTCCCTGCCCAGACTTTGTTTTGAGCAGGCGTAGATTAAATATCCATACCGACTAATAACAAAAGCAACTATTTTCTTTCTTTTTTAAACATCCCGTTATCTATGAATGAAAACCAACTGACTTCGCGTATTTCTTTCTAAACAAATCCTAATTTATTACTTCCTGCTATCTCACTCAGTTGGTGTGGGGGAAGGAAATGAAGATTTTTGGCGGGAAAGTAAGAAAAGTGTCGTTTTAACTATTTTCCACGCAGTTTTTTCATTTTTTCTCTCCATAAGAACCATCCTCGTGTCTTAACGAAAATATTTTTAAAAAATTAGCCGAATCGGTCAAGCCGTTCTCCAGTTTTGCGCTTAGCAACGCATTTCGAGCTGCATTTTTATTAATATAGATAAGACGTGTGAATGTGACCCCCCCCCACGGTGAAAAAGGCTGTGGAAAAGGAATGTGATGAGTAAGATCAAAAGTCGTCCGCTTGGCCTTCATTGGCGTTATTACAAAACAAGAGACGCTGATTGAGATTAAATCTCTGATTACCTCAGCGAGCTTGTCCATGGCAAGTGCCATAAGATACAACAACATTTCAAAAGTTTAAGAGCACTAATTGGATGGATCTAGCCAAATTTTGCTGATGTCCTGGCACAGAGGTGATCTGGTGCAGTGATCTGGGCGTTTAAGGTTCGAGTCTCGGTTCGGGCATGGTTATTCTGCTATGTTCTATCTGTAAGGTGTGTGAATGCATCCCCCCGTAAAAAGGGGCTGTGCTAGAGAATGTGATGAGTGAGTAGCAAAAGTCGTGCTCTTGGCCCTAGTAGACGCTACTGCAAAGACAAGGCGTAGATTAGGCTTAAATCACCCTCGGCGAGCTTGTCCATGGCAAGTGCCATAAGAAACAACAACAGTCGTAAAGAACTCGAAGATGGTATCTATTTTTAACCTGTCAAGCTCAATTTCACCCCATTTCTTTTTAAATTTTGGGATATTTTTAATCATTTTATTGATTTTTGTATTTCATTATATTTATTTTATCGATTTTGTAAATTCATTATATTTAATTCTTAAAAATTTATAAATTTCATAGCTTTCTTATAACTTCATAGTTCATTAAAATGTCCACAAAATAAACAAAACTTGGAGGGAAAATCTACAATTAATTTGAAGGTAAGCGATACCCCAATAAAGATTCACATTTATCAGACGCTAATAGCATCTTCTATGGTGAAATTTCTAACTGGAGTATTAATAATCTCTGTGGCAAAGTTCATCTCTGCTGTCTGCAGTTAATTTCGTAATCCTGGGCACCTACCAACCACTCATACTCGTGTTCGCCAACGGTTTCTCGTGACTCTTGAGGGGATGATTTTTTGCAGGGCGGAGGGAATGCGCAGCTCCAGAAAAGAGCCAAGACGTCTTCCGGTAACCGAACGACACTTCCCCCATTAATCATCTTGCCGAGTAAGTGACAGAAAACAACGCAGCTAGTATGTCACCGAAGGCTCAAACATCGAGGTATTTATTTCATCTGCGGGAGGACGACGAAGGGGTGCTTTGTTTACCACCTTTCGGGGAGGAAGTGCCGAGATCTCTATCGTGGAGGGAGGACTGGCGAATGCCTGGAACTTCATCCACAACAGAAATTTGTCGCAGTGATTACTTGTCACTGCGATGGCCACGTGGGAGGTGTAGCATGCACAGAGGTAAGAAGGAGGATTGGGCGCAATAAATCACTCATAGATGCCCGGTGGACTATGAAATGTGTGTAGCCCTTCACTTGGTGAAAGTGTCTTTAGGGCCATGGCGCATCTCTTGGGGAATAGGAAGCAATAAATCACTCATAAATATCTTGAAATGTGTGTGGCACTCTGGCTTTTGAAGTGCAATAGTTGCATCAACTTAGGTGACAAATGAGACTGTTCTTTCTTTCCGAATGAAATGACTCGTCTATTATTTCTTATTCGAAAGTCATAACATTTTTAGCTCAAAAGAGGAAGAAAATCTTCCTGAAACAGTTGCCATGATTAAAATTTAAAAAACGTCATAAGCTCTAGCAGTAACCTAATAATAGAATCTCAGGGTTTCATAAAAACCCCTTGAGAAATGAAAACATAGTGCATATTGAATTTGTTTTCCTGACTCAAAAGTCCTCATATTTTTGTGGCATAAAATCTGATTAGTGGTATGCCAATTCAGGTGCCAATAATGGTCATGGAGGAAGCTTAGTAAGTCTGTCCTCAAAACACTCAGGTGTAGTTCCAAGTAAATACTAAATTTAGAAACTAATGCTCGAGTATCCCTTCAAATAATTGATGTTTATATTTTAGAATTCATGCTTTTGTAGGTTTTGGATCAGTTAAATAAGCATACTTAATGTGAAATTATGATTTGTATTTATTATGTGAGAGCATGATGTTGTTTTCGTTAGAGAGTTATGAATTATTGAAGCTCGAAATCGCATAGGCACTGAATGAAGCATAAATGGCAATATTCATCAACAGCTTTTAATTGCGTAGTTTTTTTATCCCCTTTTACCAACATTGCATTATTACTATGTATGCTTCTTTGAAAGCAGATGCGTTTTTAAAAGGTTGACCTGCTTTTACCAGTATTGCTTTTTGAAACTGGTTTAAACTACTGAATGACATAAATTAACTAAGACAGATAATGACTTAAAAATAATAATGTTCTCACATAATAACTTGAAATTTCCGATCTTAGAATTTATTTTTTACTTCTTGTCTTTTAATTGTACTTTTGTACTGGATCTTCGAGACATTCAAATTTGTGTTTTACACACCCTCTATTAGATATATTAGTGTAAACAAATAAATATTTTTACGATTAATTACCATCTCATCTTATTAACTTCAAAATTTCTAAACATTCTTCTACCCTCACAGAACCTTGAGCCTAAAGAATTAGAAAGCTCTTGCCACCCTGGTAGTTTAAGAACTGGCATATTTCACTAAACTATTAGAAACTTCTCTCTCGTCTTATCGAGCGCTGGAAAAATAAACTCTCGAAGGCCACTTCAACCTCCTTTCCTCCAATATAGGTCGCATGCAGTGCTAAAATTTCTGCCGTCTGACGTAAGCCCCGACTGGAGAAAAAAATGAAACGAACATGACATGTATAAGACAGAAAGACAACTCAAGCATGGCTGTCATTTTTAGCTCACGTCAAATACTACGACAAAGAAAAAAATATTTAAAAAGAAACAGACAGAATCCTTCATAATTTGTCTCAAATTGTTTTGGTAGGAACAAAAAGATATTTATGTTGTTGTTTGATACCTTTGGGGGGTCGCGACCCCTCGATGCCATTGTCAGTGTGCCGCAGGAAGAGCCACCGCGCAGGCGAGGGGATTTCGTGGAAAGGAAGCATATCGCCTGGCGATTCGCCACATTCTATTTCGAGTGTCATAATCAGTCTTGCCGACGTATATTTAGAAGTAGAGGGGCGGTGGGGTTGAGACACCGCGACGCCAGAAATTGTGTTACAGTATTTTTAATAACAGGAGACACGTGTTGACTCACATGGTCAACTTCTGTTCGATCTAAATCAGGATTGTTTAAATCGTTTGCCCTCTCGATGCCTATTCGGCAAAAAAGTATTTTTTCGTAATGGTGTTCGATGAGAACGAGAGCCTTCTCCCAATATCTTTCTGACGAAGGTGCATGTTCTCTCCTTCCCATATAAAATTTATGGACAAGGGTCAAGGCCATGAACATTAAAAGAACATAGATTTAAAAAAAAAATTCAAACTCTGAATATGAGCATTTTGTGCTTTATAATAAAATGGGGAGGGGGGATTGATTATATCTCTAGAGGAGTTTTTTGAGTACCCAAATTAGGTACCGAAATATACTTTGATTAAAAAGAAGGTAAACCAAATTTGATTTATCTAAATCCCAGCTGTTTTGACTTACACTCATGCGAATGCACAAACAGATATACAACCACTTGATTGATTTCTTAAAAATTTGATATGGATTTGCAGTTTAGGTGCTGAAGCTGCACATTGATTTTCCTACCTCTTTTAGTTTTCCAGTTATCACAAATATTACCAGAGAATGATTCCTTTTTTAAAAAATGTATAATTATAATCATATAATTATTCAATTACATTGAGTATATTGTGGGCCGTGAGAGCAAGTTCTTAGCTCTTGAGTCATGGGGTTTCAAGTTCGGGACCCGATTCCACCGAAGAACCATCGTGTAAGGGGGGTCAGTTCCGAGTTAAATCTGTCAGGGCTATATGTCCTCAAGCTGGTGTGTTGTGGTGTGGAGAGTTGGGTTGCAGCTCAGGTGCTCTCTTCATCATCTGATTGCGATTCAAAATTACGAGGTCTGTCCCAAAATAGCCCTAGAGTTGCTTTACAACGGGGCGTTAATATGAATAAACTAAGCTTGTATGCGGTGCATTGTTATATTGTACATGTAAATTATTATATTCTAAAATTACATTGTTGCATTTTAAAATTTCATTATTACATTGTACAATTCTATTATTACTTCATACAATTACGTTATTACATTGTACTATTCCATTATTGATCGTTTGAGTTCAAATCAATAAATTTCCAAAGTTAAAACACGTTTTATTTACATTTTGGAAGAAGTTTTACACAAACGCCGGAAGCAAAGTGCGGCTCAAGCTACTGAACATAACAGCCGTTGCCAAATATATATATATTAATTTAAACAACAAATTCGTTGCCAGATACAATAAAATGCATTTAAATGATAATAAAAGAACACAGAGAAACAAGAAAAGAACACGAGAACAAAACTAACAAAAATTACAAATACATCCAACAATTATCATATTATAAAATTATATTATTACACTATATAATTCCATTATGAAATTACATTTTACAATTCCATTTTTACATTATACAGTTACATTGTTCAGTTATAACTTTATAATTATGCAATTTCACATTGATCTCTCATTCTTGACCTTCACTCAAAAAATACTGAAATCCTCTCATTTTATCTACAACTAATGCTTGTCGATTTCAATTTTCATTACAAACTACTAAAACTCTATTTAAAATGAATTAAATTCAATTAATGAAGAAATATTTGAAAAAACTGTATTAACATCGAGTGTCCTCCACTAAAAGTTTAAAAAAATGTATTTGAACTCGAGTGGATGAATAAAAAGTGTTTTATGAACGAGTGAAAATTCGAACAAGATGTATAAATATTTACAGACAGAGTGTGAACTAATAGTAGGAATTGAAAAAACGCTATTAGTTTTAACCCATTTGTAATGATGTTTAATATAAACATCCAAATTTGAATGGCTTTTAAAATAAAATAGAAAAGTACAGCGTTGTTATTCGTCCGAAATTACTAACAACAGTTGAAAGTTTCATTTAAACACAGTTACAAGTTCTCATCGCAAGCTCCTGAGGACGATAATAAAACGATGCGATATATCATCTTATACTCTTTCAGTATTTCTAACCTGATGTTTTGAAAGCCTGCAAATATCCATGTATTATCGGCAAGGGGAAAACAAACATCTGTTTTTTGATTTTTCGATGTAGCCCCAAGAAAAAGAATCAAACACGCACACTTCTCTTTATCTTTTCAAAACTTCACAGAAAAAATTGTGCGATGAATTATCGTACAGCAATGATATATTATATAGTGGGCAGGTACAATGACTGAGTTTAAATCGAACTTTCAACTGCTCCTTTTGCTTTCCGATGCTCAACAAGGCTTTACTTTGTTTTACATTCTTCTATCAGATTGCACAATTTGGAATATTCATTCATAAACATTATGCGTTTTTTTATCATAGGTTAAATCTGTTTTTTACAATAATCTTAGATTTAATATTTGAATTAATATAAAATTTTTGTATTACGATTGTTTATTAAAATTAAACCTGTTTTATTTCAATACTCAAAAAATCTAATTATTTCATAATATCTCCTTAAAAACTTTTTTTTATCCGAGTGATGTCACATATCTTCTAAAAAAATCTAGAATTTTTCTTCTCTTATCTGAGGATATGTCGAAAATTTACTTTATTGATAAGGGATGGTTGCGATTGGAGTTGATTTTTATTATTTTGAAGTGCTCGTGACGTTCGTCCGTAGCTGTGAATTCGCAAAGTAGGAAGACGAGGGGACATCTGCATTCCACTCCCACAGGCATCGCGACACGTCCGTCCGTCGGTCACGCCCACGCTCCTACCTGTTGCAGTCTCCTACATGCGCATACGGACTCACCTGCACAGAGTGTCTGAATATCAATGACTTCGGCTCTTCCTCATGGATTACTACGCACGCGACTAATAAAAATAAAAAACGAAAGGTTAACCTTCGTTTTATGGGGCTTGTACGTGTCGCAGAAGGTTAAAGGCTGGATTTTAAACGCATTTTCTGTAAACTTGAATGAACTGTCAATCTGCTTAACATTAAATTTTGAATTTTATTACAAAATATCTGGAAAACCCAAACTTTACCCTGCATGTTATTTTTTGGAAAACTTGTTTCCCTTTGGAGAAAACTATTTAAATACGAGTCACATAATGATAACCTTCGAATATTTCTCAATCTTTCCGACATATGAAACGATCATTTGAATTAAAGAAGAAAAAAAAAGAAAATGAAATTTACTATCGCAAATTTCAAGATATCATCTGGGAATATTATTATTTTTTAGTTTATTATTTGCCTTTAACAATTTCAGTCATTAACCAGTTCAAACCAGTTTGAAAGAATCACGAGACTTCTCTATTCCCCTCTCTATATATTAATAATGATAATTTTTTTAAATTTTCATTTTCAATTTTTCTAGCTGGCAAACAAAGTTTTGGAGTTCGATGGACTTTGAGATCTCCTAATTCTACATGAATCTTTTAAAAACACATCTTCCATCAAAGAAGTATACGTAATAATAAAGCAATACTGGTAAAAGCAGGTTAACCTTTTAAATACTCATCTCCTTACAAAGAAACATGCATGCATAATAATAAGGTTGATAAATATCTCCATTTTTACTTAATTCATTGCCTATGCGATTTCGAGCTTTATTTATTCATTGCTTTCAATTTTTCAAAATCCCATAACGAAAAGAACATCATGTTCTCACATGCACCGCCCTTCTCTAAACCACGCCACATCAGCGGGAGGATATTTGGCCCTGATGGACTTAACGTGTACCACAACCGCTTGCACAACGGTTCTTTGGTGAAATCGGGTATTAATCTAAAACCCTACACAGGACGTTAAGCCTTGAGACTTTACCACTGTGCAACTGCGCCCTATTACACTGGAAATTTTTGAAACGATTTTTCGTAAAATCGATTATGAGAAAATTAATTTTCTGCAAATTTCTGATAGAAATATATTTAAATATTAAGGTTTGTTTATAGATGCAGATGAAATAGTATTGTCCTGTGTTCGCTTATATATTTTACTTTTTCGTATACGTTGTAGAGAGTAAGTCTAGTAATCGTCAAAGAATTCGAACAAGAAATTTTGACGAATCACCACGTTTTCAACTTACCCCGAGTTCGAAAAATACATTTTTGGAAAATATCCATCTATCCCGTGTCAAACATAACTCAAAAACACTTAGAGCTAGACGGAGGATATATGGTAAGAAGTCTTCACATCAAATTTGCAGAATTCTATCAAATTTTGAAAAAAAAATTTCAGGGGAAGTCTGTATGTTTGATTGTTCGAATATAAATTAACAAGATCACTGCAAAACGATGAACTCTAGATAGATAAAATTCAGTACACAGATTTAGCATCTATAGTGTAAATATCTGCCAAATGCATTTACAGGTTGGCTGTCTATTAGTCTGTACTTTTCCAGAAACATACAAATGCGATAATTAAAAAAAACAGTGACTTAATTATATCAAATTTGGTATGGGATATTTGGATTACAAGTGCAGTTTTGTATCCATTTTTTTCTCTCAGTAAGTTGAGAAAAACGTGACTAAAAGATAAATTTATTTTTTGTATAATATCAACTACATGTTACGGATTAATCGCCAAGGATGACAGGATTAATTCAGTAAAAGCGCTAAATTCGAGCCAAAGGTAACTATTATACGCCAATGCCATGTAAGAAGTTCTCTGGCATGATAGGTTTGTTAGAGAATGGGCGATAAAAATTTGGAGAAATCACTATAGATGATTCTAATAGTTATTATTTAACAAAAACACGCCGGCTTTCTGGCACAGATGTAGCGCTTTTTCCTCGTGCTCTAGGAGTCTCGGGTTCGAGTCCTGGTTTGGGCATGGTTGTTTTTCTGTGTACTGTCTCTGAGATGTGTGACTGTGGCCCCCCCCTCTGTATAAAGGGTCATTGCAAGCAGGTGTGTTGAGTATGTAGCTAAGTCGTACTCTTGACCCTAGTTGGAGCTGCTTCAAAAACAAGAGACGTTCCTTTCGGCTTAAATGTGCTGCTGAACCAGCGGGGCTTGTCCATAGGCAAATGCCATAAGTAATAACAACATTTAACAAAAATAATTTCCGCCTATATGAAGTAAATTGTAGAGAAAGCTTTGAAACATAAATACTTTTTTATACGAAAAAAGTTTAGGTTTTCAACTTGTTTTAGAAATAGAGACAAGGATATTCTTATTTCCAAAAATCTTTCGATTAAAATAAAGTGAACTATAAAGAGAAAATACATCAGATGCTTTTTCGTATGAGAATTGTCGAGGATTGAAATTCTCACTAAAGAGACAATTTAATGTTGTTAGAGATTTCATTTTCTCATTTTCTTTTCAGAGTGTTCTCCAATCTAAATGATATAAATAGTAGAGAAGAGATGTAAAGCTGATTTTATAGAAAGAGAATACCTCAAATCAAATGTTTTTATTTGTATTTTTTAATTTGTAAATTTTTGCTAGTGGCTTACGGTGATTTCGGGATAGAAATTTTGCAAATTCCAGATGGATCCTATTCCTTTAAAACTTGACATTTATACAAATCGAGGCCAGTATCCTGGCTTAGGGGTAACGTGTCTTCTTCGAGATTTTTCGGGCATGGTGTTTGTTCTTCTTCTGCGCTCTATCTGTGAGATGCGTGGCTATGCACCCCTTGTAAAAGGGAGTAGTACAAGCGAGTGCGCCTCAATTGATTCGTACTCTTGAGAGACGCTCAAACGGCTTAAATCACTGACAGATAGCAGTCAGAGGGTTTGTAAAGTTCCATAAGTCACAACACAATAACAGTAACACATACAAGTCTAGCACTCTTTAAATCTTTCAACTGTTATGTGTGTTGCATATAAGGAGGGATGGAATTTCTATAATGTTGATAAGATTTCACCCTCGTCATCTGATGAAAATTCAAAATTACAACCCTTTTCTATATTGTCTTCGTGTAGTTTCAAAATGTAATTTTAACCAATCCTAGTAAATTTAAAATAATTTTTTAGTCCGGATATGATTTAATTTTATCTGTCAAAAAAGTATTTGTTCGCTTCAGCCATGGCTGTGACGAATATAGGGTAAAAACTGAAGGTCTAGGTTTTTATAGAACTTGGTACATGCCTTACATATGATTATCATTGACTTAGTTCAATTCAATTAGATATTAAATCTCATTTCGGAGGAATTTATTTGGTAACCATAAGCTGCAGTAGGATGACGAGGACGATACCTGAGATGGTAACACTACTTCAAACCAGACCACACTAGAGGAAAAACATTGAGACCCAACAGATTTGCATGCATCACGCCTATTTTCAAATTGATTCTTTAGTGGAACCTACCTTTGAGCCTCGAATCCTCAAGGCCCGTAACCAGGGTCTTATTGATATTTCAAGACTGGGGTTTTAGTAACAAGATTTCATACCAAAAACTCATTTATCTACACCATCCTGTTTCAGAATTATCACATATAAATAATTACGTTTTATACTTATAAGTTAAAATGCAAATTTCTTATGATTTTAACGGACAAACTTTACAAGCAATGCATTTTTCTGAATCGGGGGGTGGAGGTGAAGGTATCTGAAACCTGCAAATTCATAAAAATCTCGTATTTGACAATTGCATTACTTTCTGTTTGCATACTTCGCTTAGAAAAAAATAGAAGACTCATTATCATTCAAAAAATTAAAACAACATCACAACAAAAAAGTTTTTAATCAGTGACTGCTTGTATTTTTTAAAAAATGGGGAAACATTATGTCCCTTTAACTAAACCGAAAATTTTATATTTTCAATTCACAGGCATTAGATTACTTAAAAAGGATAAAAATGAGTAAATAATAGTATCTATCAGAATACTATTATATTGTTATGAGGATAGCAGGAGGATGTTCATTTTCAAATTTAAAATTTTCATCAACAATTTTATTTGCAACTCATTTTCACAGTCCAATCGTAAAATGGAATTGTTATTGTTTCGCCATCTCCCCTCCCCCCACATCTGAATCTCTGACTTAAATATGCTTAATGGTAAGCATATGCAATGGGAGATCGGCTTCACTACAAATGCAAATTAAAAGATTAGGAAGTAATTTTTAGACATTAGTCTTGAAAATAATTAATAACAACTATCTTTAATCCTTTTATAAAAGAATATAAATATCTTTTCTATGTTTATCCTTAAGTAAATATTGAGTATGCAGCATTAATGATAAATTAAGGGTTAATTAATTAGTTGCTCTTAATAAAAAAATTAGAGAAAATACTTATTTTGTTTTCTTTCAAAGAAAAATGTATCTCAAAAGATTTTGGGGTTCAAATTTATGTGTACGTCCATTATTGAGAGAAATCAAAATTACATTCTGAAAGAATCTTTTCCAATGTTATAAATTGGATATACTTTTGAAATGTTTCGCTAGATGGCAGCACGAAAAATTTAAACTTTTCAAAATTAACCTTTTTCAAATTCTCGAGTTTTCAGTGGTAGTATTTCAATTTTAGATTACATTAGAGAATAAATTAAATTCTTTTACATGACGTCTGTGGGGTGTAGAGAAGCATAAATGCACTTTTTTAAATACGCAGTTTAAAAAAATTAATACAAATTTAACATTTTATTAAAAATTAATATGTGAACCAAAAAGTTGGGAGACTTGAGGAAATAATTACCTGTTTTGAGACTGTCACTGCGCCTTTATAACTTGTTTTTTTAACCACAGTAAGATGACGAAAAATGCTTCAGTTCAAAGAGCCTATTCTTAAAATTTTCGGGCTACATCAATTACAAATCGCTTTATTCATTGCATAGGTATAGGGATGGATGTAATGAAGGGTTTTTTTTTCATGAAGAAAAATACCATGGGGCGGGGAGTGAGAAAATATATTATGTTTGTGAATTACGCATCCTTGTAAAGCAAATAAAAAATTGATTCGTCTACGATATAATAGTCCACCGGTGTTTGTAATTCTTTGCAAAGATATTCTCGAACTTTTTATTTGTGCCATGATTGGACACGAATCTTTGCTTTAGAATCTAGCAACTGAGACAGTCTTTTTTTAAGGTTTAAATTGTTCGATTTATCTGTGGCTTTCTAAGGTTCCAACACAATCAATTTTTGTGGGAACCTCAAATTCGAGGATGAGAATTCGCTTTCTTGGTGAATAGGAAACTGATGTGGGGTTAGTTACCTCTATTAGAGAAAGGACTTGCAACAAGAGAGGTTTTGCCGGGGTTAGAGATAGCCATTAGAAGTCTACCATAATTCCTGTCCATGCTGGCATGTTGTCCGACCACTCAGATTTTATATATGTGTCTCATAGCGGTTGGAATTGTCGATCGTGATTATTGGTGTCCGGATGCATTTAAATAATAAAGATCTATAGTATGAAATCTGCAGCTTTAATTAGTTTATGTTGATTAATTATATTATTATGCAATTAATCTTCGTGAACCAAGCTAGAGGTTGTTTTTTATTGAGTATTTAGAAATCCAAATGCACCACTAAGTATCACAAGGGACTTACAGAAGTAGACAGTTCATTATATACAGAAGAGCATCCCATTCGCTTGCACATCCCCTTTATACATAGGGGGGACATCCAAAGAAATAACAGAACAGATGAAAAACAACCATACCCGGACCCGGGACTCGTATCCAAATGATGTGGAGAACGCGATACCCCCATGCCAAGACGTCGTTAAAGTGGAGGTTGTCATTAATATATTCTTTTGGATTTTTTTAAACATTTTTTAATCGGCATTGCGTTTGTTTTTCTTTTTTTAACGGATCATTATTTATTTCAATCTGATAGTAATGATTAACCTTAATTTCTTTAATTTAAGTTTTAAATAATAATATTATTAATAACTTAATATTATTATTATTATAAACTAACGTGTAAACATTTTTTTCTTTAAACACTCTACATATGCACAGATTAAATTTAGTTAGTTAATTTGGGACAATCGTATCTAAGATATTGTTAATGGAATAACAGTTCAGTTGGACGAACACATCTTCGAATAATAAAAAAACGGCGTAATTCCTACTCATTTGAGCAGTGTTAATTTAATGTTGTGAATTCATTGTGAATGAAGAAAAAAGGATGTACAGTCCCAAAACACCGTATATCGAAATATATTTAATTACTAGTTGGGCTGTTTAACTAAAGAATTTGATTTATCTATTTCATTAGATACTTCAGAGCATTATTCAACAAATTCTTTTAACTCTTTTTAAAATTCAGATTTATTCTCTAAAGAACTCCAAAAATTAAATTTGGGGAAACAGATGAAAATTTATAGAATAATTTATGAAACACTATCATAATAAAAACTGTTAGAAAAGCATCGTACTATTTAGAAATTTCAAAATGTTTTTACATCCCAAACCGGCCCAAGAAATTATGAAAACTGTCTAAGGTAATTAAGAAAGATAAAATAAAATTTTGATTGAAAAAATATGAGTAAAAGGCTATCCGGCTGGAAGTCTGTTTCAAGACTGGCCATCAACGAGGGATTCAAACATGGAATTTTTCCTGCGAAAACTCTGATTTTGGCTCTAAAACTAATGTCACTGACCCGAAAATCTCATGAAATTAAAGTTCTGGTAGAACAAATAGTGCGTACAAAAATAAAAGTACAGTAAAATAAGATTCAAATTGATTAAGTGAGATATAAAACACACACACAAAAAAGAAACATATTATTGATTTCCAGTGAAGAATCATGATTCCAATCCACAGCCTGATTTGTGTTTAGTACTGTTTTGAATAGTGCTTAACTTATAAACTCAATAACTGAAAAACTTTTGTCAATAATCGCATCACTTTGCCAGAAAATAAATTCCCAATAATTTATGTTTATTGTACGAGTGTAACATAAAATAACAGTTATTTTTGTTCTTCTATAATATAGCTCATTAAAATGGATTGACAAGATTAAATTAATACTACTAGTTGGTGATGAGACGATCATCTGGGATCTAAACGTGGTTAGTATCGTATTAATAATAGACTAATTTGGTTTCATTTAATATTTGCCAAACTTATTTTCTAACATTACTGCTCTATAACTGTAATTGTCATTTTGGCCATTCTAATTATCGAAAGATATGAATTTTTTCACAGTTATAGTACGGGGGTCTTAAGAGCTATCCGATATAGTTTCAATAAAAATCATACGATTGAAATACAGACCTTTTTTTTTTAGGAATTCATCTAATATTTTGAGAAATGGTGAGAGGTTCTGCCTTTTTTTTTTTTATTGTTTCTGCAAGATGATGCCATTGACATGCAGTAGTTAGAAAATATTAACTTTTGGCATGAATTTACTCTTTCAATACAATTAACGTTTGTTCCATGATGATTTTCTTGGTGAATAATCCCTGTCATGGGCCTAATAGTATCCGAAAATTGGATTTGCGTTTTACATGCGCTTATTATAAACGATGGAAAGAAAATTTTCCAAAGAATAGTGGCAATTTTTGTAAAAAAACTCCCATACGGTAAATTCGATATATTCCAGTCATTATAGCTTCCAACTCTCAATTATCACACACCTGAAAATACAGAGAGACAGACGGTCAATTTCTTGTTAAATTTAGTACAAAATTTGGCAGGTGACTGCAAAATAGATGTTAAATTTGCATACCAAATTTTATTTACCTAATTCCTTTCTTTTTTTAGTAAGTGTGCTAACTTAATTTGAACAACCGGATACATAGACTTAATCGGGAAAGATTTTTTTCTCAAAACCGAAATCTACAAATTTAGAATAAACCCTATATACTAAGTCTCGTTCGTAAAGCGTAGAGATGAAAGTACTTTTGAGTGATCCTTGTCATAGAAGGATAGAGACGATACCATAAATGTGTTTTTATAGCTCGAAGATCAAAAATATGGCAATACACCAAAATACCGAGTTTAATTTGAGTACTCTCGTTGTTATTTCATGCAAGAGAAAGTTAGTATTAAAAAAATTAACTCTCTTGCCATCACGACTGTTTTCGAGTTTTTAATCTATCCATATCTATACTATCCATATCAGGCTACACCGTTTAACCTACAGATATCAAATTTGGTACATATATATCTTAGAGCTATAGAATGTTCACCTCTGAGCTTTTCTTTCGAATTTTAATTAATTAAAAATTAAGCGAAATTTTGAATTTTTTCGATATAATTTCCGAAAATATTACAGCACAAAACTGATTTTTGCCTCTTATTGATTTAAAAAATCATTTTTTATTGATTCCAATCTTTTTAGCCACAAATGAAATTTGTATTTTTAATGAATTTTTCAATAATTATGAGTGAATATAAAAAATAGTTTTTATCAATATGTTGCCACTATATTAATAAAAGCTCAAATGAAAAAATAAATAACATAATATTGCAAATTAAACATGTAAAAATATAATTTTCATAGCGTGTCTGTGAGAAATGAAAGAAATATGAAATAAAAATAAATAATATAAAAAAATTAAAATCAATTCCTAAA
This sequence comes from Argiope argentata, assembly GCA_026289955.1. Lineage (NCBI taxonomy): Eukaryota > Metazoa > Arthropoda > Arachnida > Araneae > Araneidae > Argiope > Argiope argentata. The sequence goes on along the minus strand of JAOUZG010002851.1, from coordinate 7,034,650 downwards.
TTCCTACTTAGGTCAACAAAGAAAATTTTATTTTAGTTCCTTCTTATTAAATAATTAGAATTAATATAAATAATATTTTAAAACAATGATTGATTTTCGCAAGAATTGAACTCGCATTCTTCAACTATAAACTCTCTTTTAAGTATTAGAAATAAATTAAATTTAATGAATGAATTTATATTTGTAAAAACTGTATGAACATCGAGTGTCATAAACTACAGGTTTAAAAGAATGTACTTGAACTGGAGTGGATGAATAAAAAGTATTTTATTAACAATTGAATGAATATCGATATTCTCCGATGCATACCAGCTTTCGCAGTGCTCATAATTATTAGATGTTAGTTCTAAATTGTTTTTTTTAAATAAAACTTTAATTTACGCAAATATCGACTTTCAGCATGCAAAGATGTTGACTGCTAAGTATATATATATATATATGGGGGGAAGAGGGTGAACTAATTGTGGGAATTGAAGAAAAAGTAACCAGCAATATTGATTACTGATGCTAAATTCAAATTATATACATTTACAATATATCGCATGGTCTGTCGTTTTTTTTTGTCCACAGTCGTATTAGTGTAATTAACTTCGAATTTACTGAGCAACATTAAATTAAAAATCACCACTATTTCTAGTAAAAACACAACGATCTCTAGTTCCTAATAGCCAAAATAATAGCGTGCTCTTCAGCAAACTTATCAATATTCATGACACAAAAGAATGATGCCACTGAAAAAAAAAAGAATCAATCTTCATCGAGTTTCCAGTTGTTAACGACATCATTAACAACGTCACATCGCCCTTCTCTGTATGTTCGTTACTTCACTCCATGCGCGGGCCAGCTGGATTAGTTCTCACCGTTAATCAGAGGAGACAAAACCACAATAAAAAACAGAGACACACTGAAACCGCTCAAACACAGCTGTCCGGTTTCCGACTTTTTATCTTTAAACAATTATTGCACGGAAAGAAGGTAAGACAGGGCCAAATGTGAAAGAACTAGGAAGTTTTCTTGAAAGACAAATATGAAAAGAGTAGAATTTTTATTTAATGCAATAAAATATGGGGGTAATTTATCATTTTTACTATCTTTTAACAAGATAATGTATTGTTATTGTCAAAATACTCGTCCTAGAAATTTTGACATATTTCCTAGTTTCTGACATTCATTAGTAAAAGAAAAACGTGATTTTTCTTATGCACTGTATAGAGAAAGTATAGAAATCGTAAAAAAAATTGGAACTCGAAATTTTGACAAATAGACTTCCTTGAATCTGAAAAACACATTTTTGCTATTATGTCTCTCTGTCATTCTGTGAAAGCTGTGTCACAAAAACACTTCTAGCTAGACAGCTGAAATTTAGTAGACGGAGTTGCGATTATATTTGTAGATTTCTATCCAAATTTTGAGTGAAAACCGTTCATAATAAGTCTGTTTGGCTGTTTGAGTTCAAGTGAGCTTGATACAGCTCAGGTGTCGTCCTCATCGTCTGACTGTGGTTCAAAATTATGAGTCCGTCCCTAGTAAAGCTAGCTTTGCTTTAAAATGGTATAGTTAAACTAAACTAACTATGAAAATAAGCACAGTAAAGTAAAGTGAAATGTTAACAAGCATGCTTATTCAAAACAGTTGTACCCATATCAAATATAAGCCGTGAACTCCTTGTAAATGGTTACACAAAACGCTTGGTAGATTTTGCGTATCTTCCTCAAACAGACAACATCCGTGAGGTAAACCATTTAATGTCACACATGGTAAGATAGGTTTCTGCTATTAAACACTTAAGAGTTTTGCCCTTATGCCGTACGTGCATCGATTTATTGAATTTTGATAGCTGTAAGCTAAAAATAAACCCTTCATAATGATTATAGTTCAATATTAAAATTACTTCGAATTCATAGATAAATCATGTATTCAATGGATTTCCACTTGAAACAAAATAAGGAAATATTCCAAAAATAGAAGGCGTCATCTTATTAGATAGTAAATAAAATAAAACAGTTAAGTGGTTAAAATGCGTTCGATAATCAAATACGAATGATTCATAAGGCTATCCAAGTCTTCTGGATTCAAATCTTGTTTCAACCTTTTGCAGGAATGTATCGCCGAATTTGACTCAAAACCATCTACGGATGTAACAGTAAATGAAGTCATTATAAGGCATGTTCGCGTCCAATGCAGAGCATTCGATGGTCAAATGCCGATCACGCATGTGGCGGTTTGAATCTTCTGACATCACTTCTTATGTATATGCCTCTTTGGAAATGTGTAGAAAATTCTAGCGCAACACTTTTTTTGTGTGTAAGTAAAAGTGAATGAACGAAAAGTACAAATTGAGACTGATTCATAAGGCAGTGAAATATCTGATTCTGATCACTCGGATGCTGATAACCTGATTAATCGTAAATGAAGGACAATCACACACACACACACACGTACACACGCACGCATGCACACACACACACACACACACACAGAGAGAGAGAGAGAGAGAGAGAGATGTGATAATTTTTTAAACTTTCATTTTCAACTTTTAAAGCTGGCAAACAAAGTTTTGGAGCTAGACCAATTTTGAGATGAAAAAACAGCTATGATGTCAAAATTCTTCACCAGCTTTTTAGAAACCCATCTGCTGTCAAAGAAGCATACATAATAATAATGCAATACTAGTAAAAGGAGGTCAAACTTTTAGAAACATATCAGCTTTCAAAGAAGCATATATAATAATTATTCAATGCAGGTAAAAGTAGGTCAAAAAATTCTTGAACTGATAATTTCTAGAGGCCCATATCTTTATTTTTTGCCCGTAAATTTCGGAGACATCAAAACCTACTCACCAAAGCAACATCATGTTCTCACATGATAATAATAAAACTCTCAAACCAGCAGCCAATATAATTCTAAAACTATAAAAAATACGAGAAAGAAAAAAAAAACGATTTGGAATTTCCATCAAAGCTGCTTATTGTCTTTGAGATAAAGAGGTATTAAAGGAATGCCATTTTAAGAATGTTAAACAAACAACCAACTTCATTCCCTTACTCATTATAGTGCACTTTTAAACACATCATTGAGCTAAAACCTACGGCACCTCTCCACATGATCGAACAGTCTAGATAAAACGCCGAATCTATATTCAGCTTAAATTCGAGATTAAACAGTGTATGCTCTACATATCAAATCTATTTTAGTAAAATATCTTCCTATTTAATACGTTTGTATAGATTTTGCAAAGATTAAACAATAGCTATATGTCAAAGGAATCTTCAAACTCAATAAATTTACTCCTTATGGAAGTATCACAGAATAATGAATCTCCAACCAATTCAACGATGATGAATCTCTCTTTTATTCCTTAGCATCGATATAGAATCGATAGTGTTTTTTTGAATGAATTTTTTGATGACTGCAATGTCTTGTTTTTTTTTGTTTGAACAGTGCATTTCTAAAATTCAGTTAAAAAATTAAAATTATCTCAGGTGTAATGAAACAAAAGATTTTTTTAGTAGTATAGTATATAGCAAACCCATAATTTCGGACCATAACCCATTGTATAGTAATCGTAATTCACTAATAATGGATCCTGAGGCTGGTTATTAGTGACTTACAATTGGCTATGAAGACTTTGCCGCTAAATGAAGTCCACCTCCAAACAAGATTACGGTTTGAACACATATAGAAAATTTGTAAAACATAACGATATACATAATAATAACTAAATAATTAAAGCTCCACCTTCAAGTGGTCATAAAAGGAAAACTCCTGGACCAAATGTTATCAAACAAGATAATAGTTTAAAAGAGGTCATAAGAATTTCTTATCTGCCAAAAAAATTCAAAAACTCCTCACCAGAGGTAAAATGGCATTGTATGCAATATCGTTAAGCAATACAGGACATGAAAATATTGGTTTAAAGTGAGTTTAATCGTTTTTGAAACATGTTACAGAGCATGTTCAAAGTGTTTGATATCAAAAGCACTGTTTATGGCGATAATCTAAAAAAATTGGTTTGGTAACTAAAAGATGCGACATACCGACATGTGTGCAACAGTCTTCCCGATATTTTAAGAGCCACTGTTTGGAATGCAGTAACGCGATTTAACTTTCAGAATATGGTGGACGTCATATTGAACATGTTTTGTAACACGTTTCAGAAACGATTAAACACATTTGAAACCGATGTCTTCATATTCTATTTTGCATAACAATATTGCATGCAGTACCCATTCCTCCCTCTAATGGTGTCTTTAACTTTTTTTTGGAAAGGAAATTCTCATGACATCGTTTAAACTATTACCAAGTTGGATAACATTTGGTCCAGTAGTTTTGCCTTTATGACCATTTCAAAGTAGAACTATAATTATGACTACCCTATATTTTATCTTTTTTCTACTTTTACGCTCTACTTTTTAATTTATTTATTTTGTTTTGTACTTTTAGTTAGATTTTGCCTAGGGTAGAGTTTTTAAAAGTCATTTAGGATTTCTTTATTGAAAAGGCTTGTCGGCTTGCCGAAATTAGCGTTTTTTAAAAAATTAAATAAATGCAAGTCTTTCTCAGTAAAATACTTTTAAAGTTCTAATTCTAATAGACATGCAACTCGTACTGCTACTTCAAAAGTCTTATGCCGGTCTGTTCATTGCGCCATGCATTTTCCTAATACTCTGTTTCTATCTTTACACATGTTAAATCAGAAGAAAATGTGAAAATGTTTCAAAATGGGAGGACATAAGAAAAAAATATTTCGCTATTGCACTAGTTGAAAACACAAAAAAAATATTTTTAAACATTTTTTAAGCAATCTTTATAGTAAAATTTAGTTAACAAGGAAAAATAAACCAGCTCTTCACATCGAAATAATTAACAATAGAAAAAAAGCCTGCATGTTGTGTTAATAGTAGAAATAAAAATAATTTCGCTTGTGCTTTAACAAAAAAATAAATTATTTTTAAATAGGCTTAACATATTCCCAAAAAATTCATTAAATATAGAACACTATATAGTAAATAAATAAAATGGTATTAATGCACAAAGGATTTATTCCATTTGAAATTGATGTAAAAATAGTTTTGTACTGTATATTTTTTTAAGTTGTAGCATAAAAACTCCAAAAATATGTTTAATTTTTAATCATTTAAAATTGATTAAAAGTTATTTTAAGTGGGCGATTTCCCCCTCGAAAATATTCAGGTAAATTCGTATATCAAAAGATCTAAAATATACAAACTTTACACTAAAAGAGAAAATTGTAGAGTGATAGCGCATGAATGCACGCACGCACACATATTCATTCATTCATTTTTACTAGCAGTAGAGATATAAACGCACGCACACATATTCATTCATTCATTTTTACTAGCAATAGAGATGTAAAGATTACATTTCAATGTTGAAAAAAGGATATTTCCAACTGAAATTTCTTCTCTGTTACTGTAACTGTAAGAAATGAATCGTTATTTTTCTCATCAGTTTTGAGCTTGTATCTCAAAATATCTATATTAAAAAGGATTAAGTAAAAATTGCCTACGTGCTTTTGATTGATGCCCCCCATCCGGGGACACACCTCGAAATGAGAATGAGATGCTTCGGTTTGGATCACCAATAGGTAAGGGTTAGACTCTTCTCATCAATGACAGAACATACTTCCTACGGGAAGGGTTGTATCGTGACCAGTGATGGACTTAGGATTCAACCACAGTTCCCGCCAGTGTTGCTATTGTGGCGGTCCGGTCATTCAGTTTTATGGTTTATTCCGTGCGCTACGGGAAGGTCGGAAAGTCTGATAAGACTTGTGCTTCTGACCGTATTTCAAAAACAAAAATTATTTTGGTTTTGAATATTTAATTTGTCAAATGTTTTTACAATTTTGTATATACTTTGCAAATCCCATCGAGGGTCATCTCAGGCATGGAGATGAGAATGTTTATTTTTGATCTCGTCTCCCCGGTGAATATAATGGGTTGAACCTTACCACACCCCTCTAATGGTGAGCTGTATCTTTTTGTGAGGAATAGTCCTTTCGCCGTGTCAAACTAGGGGCTATAATCATTCATTATCATAGTATAAGACGTATTCGGAAAGTAAGTACCGTTTCATTGTACTTCAACCGCAACGTTGCTGTCCACGATCCACGCTTGTGATCTAGTTTTCCTTATCCACTGTCTTTCAACTGAAGCCATTTTGGTTGATCTACGTTGCGTTTTCAGTTTACTATACGCATTTAAAATGTTTGAGATAATTGATTATTTCACCGACTGCGAGATTCATGCTGTAATTCGATTTTTGAAAGCTAGGGATGTGAAACCGGCTGAAATCTATCGTCAAGTTGCAGGTATTTATTGCGAAGACAAGATGAGCGATGGAATGGGGAAAAAATGGGCTAGAATGTTTAATGAAGATCGAAAAAAGGTCCACAAAGAGCCTCGGATTGATCTGCCTTCTGTTGCCAACGATGACCTAGTAAGAAAATTTGATGAAAAGAATTCCCATGAAAATAGACGTTTTACAATGGCAACGCTTTCAGATGAATTTTCGCAAATTTCACGTAATGTTTTGTTCAAAATTTTTACAGAACAGTTAGGTTATCACAAAGTGTTTGGCTACAGATTGCCGTCAGGTTTTCACAAAGGAGTTGGCTGGATGTTTATAGTACGACGATATAAAAAAGCTGGTAATCTGCTACGACAAGTATTTGAACATTGGTGAAAACCATGTAGAATAATAGTTTAAGGTATGCTCTTTCAGGCAAAAATAAAATCAGTTAAAAAGAAAATATTTTTTTATTTCGTTTAAAAAGCTCTTACTTTCTGAATACGCCTTTTATCTTTTAATAATTTTTGAATGATTCGGTCATTCAGATTACCTACAGCTCTAAGAAAGAGCTGATATAGATGATTATCTTGAATATTTCGTCTACTATAAAGTAAACAGCAAAATGTTCTTTCTATAATTTACTCCCATAAGTTCCCAATATGGCACATTTGATAGATTTTGTTTGCAATGTAAAAAATCTGTCTGCTGTTGTGACTTTTGGCACTTTACAAGATCGCTGACTTCAGTGATTTAAGCCGAGAAAACGTCTCTTGTTTTTTTAGTAACGCTGACTACAGATAAGAGCACGATTTAGCTACTTCATGTGCCCAAGTTCTCTTTCACAACCCCTTTATAATGGGGAGTACATTCACACACCTCACAGATAGAATGCAGAAGAGGAACAACCATGCCCAAACCGGAACTCAAACTCGGGGTGTCCAGATCCTGGCAAAGAGAAGATGCACTATCTCTTTGCCAGGACGCTGGCAAAAAAAATAATCCAATAGGCATCTATGAAAGAATCTTTATTGACTAAATGCATCCAAATTTTATACAGCCTTACGAATTTAATGTAAAAGCAACATCAAATTTCATCTATTCAGTTTTCTATGTTTTTGAGTTATTACCTTCACAGACCAGGTTGTCAACCATACAATAGTTGCTGGATTTAATCCAAAATTTGAATCAGATTTACGATCTTGTTGATGAATCATATGCCAAATACCTCCCTTGTAGCTCATCGCAATACTTGGTTGAAATATTCGTACCAGCACAAACGAGAGATTTGGCATGGATTTCTACAAATTTTCTAACTAAAGCTATCATTTAGAGGTGAAATCCGCATATAAAAATTTACGTTTTTTTTTGTGATTTTTCTTACTGTACATTGCAATTCTCAAAAATATTGTAATCATACAAAATAATTTAAGCTCTGAGGTTCATCAAACAAAAAAACAATTGTTTTCATTTCTGTCTATCTTCCTCTCTTTTTGTTTGTCAATCCATCTTCCAATTCTGTGAAATTTCCTAAAAATGCTTTGCACTAAATGGATGAAATTTTCTCTATCTCTTAATAGGGATTCACAGATTTCTATGAAGTTTTTAAAAAAATCAAAACCCATTGAAGGACAATATATCTCTACGTTGGTACAAATACATGGTAATACGATAAATATCAGATAAAATAAGTTAGAAGAAAAAAATGCTACAGAAATATACTGACTAAAACGTAGATTTGTATGAAATCAAGAATTAAACCAGGCCGCGGTAGCCTGGTGGTAAGGTCTCGGTTTGTGAGCCATAGGGTTTCAAGTTCGAACCCCGATTCCACCGAAGAACCGTCGTGTAAGGGGGGATCTGTTGCACGTTAAATGTGTTATGGCCAAGCATCATCTAGATGGTGTGGGGAGGGGTGCCAGTTCAAGTGACGTCAAAATAATGAGGTCCGCCTCAAAATAGCCTGAGTGTTGCTTTGCAACGGGATGTTAATATAATTAAACTAAACTTAAGCTAATAATTAAATATGCAAAAGGTTTGGCTGTCTGTTGATTAGTGCTTTTACATAAAGATAATAGTTTTAACTCTAAAACACCATGACTTAAATAAATGAAATACTGAATATTATCAATTGGCGTCAACTGTAATATAATTGAAGTAGTGATGGTCTGAAAATTGCATGAGATATAAATATTGGAGTTCAGATATTATATATTATACCCATATGCCAGTGATTAATCATCCTTCAAAAACATCGCCAAAGTTCAGTGGCTTATAGTCTTTTCTGTAATTATTATTCATCAATGATACGCGGTTTGTTGTTGTTGTTGCTACTTATGGCACTTTACACGCCCGCTGACACATCTTCTGTGATTTAAGGCGAGTGAGTTCCCCTTTTTTGTCAGCAGTGCCAACTAGGGCCAAAAGTACGACTTAGCTACTTCATACGTCAAATTTGCTTCTACAGCCCCTCTTTAAAGGGGGAGGGGCATTGACACATTACAAAAATAGAGCACTAAAGGAAAACAACAGGGGCTCGAAACCAGGACGTAAAAATAATGTAGAAGGCAAGCTCCCCCCTTCCTATGGCAGGACACCGCTGCTATGAGGTTTATAGGCATGTACGAAATTTTTTTCTCTATTACGAAATACACAACTTTGATTTCCGGAGCTCTGAAAATAAAAATCTGAGCACTCACTGCGTTAATATATGTGAAGAGAAAAGGCATGTATTGAAGAAAGCTTCAGGGAGCGTATACGAGAAAATTTCAAGGAGATTCCTACCTCCGACTGAGATATCTTATTAACAATTAGAAAGGGGGCAATAAATCCATAAGTAACTTTTTATGGCTCGAGGAAATCTAAAATGCGGGATAAGATCTTGTGATTAAATATCTAATGACAACTAGATTTTGTGTTTGTATATATTTCGTTTACAAAAAATTAATGAATAGAACCACAATCGTTGGAGTTGGAGTCAAGGAACGAGTTGTCGAGAGGATAACGAAGGAAGGCGGAAAAGTTCTCAGCTTTGTGTGTAACTCAAGCAAGCGCTGTGCTTCTGCGTTCCGAGTACCGTTCTATCGTGGAAGTAGCATCGGGTCATGCGAGGAGTAGCCAGTCATGTATTAGAGTGCCAGGAGCTGGATACAACTTAAACGAAGAGACAGTGGAGAATTTCAGCCGTTTGAAGATACCATAAAGCGAAGCTCCAAAAATCCCTCTCCTTCCGAATCCCGTCAGGCTGCTTCATGTGCTGTGGCTATGGTTACCGATTTCCAATTGTAAGATACTGCTGATGTGTGTTCGTCTCTCTGTATATAGTTGTTGTCTTTGTATTTGTCTTTGTGTTTGTCTTTGTATTCGTGTCCTTTGTCTTGATGACCATCGTCGTTGATTCCTACTAAAGTACTGTGTATTTCTGCATCGACCATCAAATCTCAAAAGAACCGCAAACGGAAATAGCAAATCCGTAACAGTACTTACTTTTTCATACTTGCTTATTCGTTTATGGGAGAGTAAAAATAAATTATGATTCATTAAGTTTTAATACATGAATCAAAATTGGTAGTCTAATCTATTTTAATAATGTGGGCATAATTTAGAGTGGCAGCTTAAAGAAATTTTTCAATAATGCTAGAAACAAAACTATTGTTTCATAGTAAAACTATTTTAAGACTATATGGATATACCTATTTTCGGATGATGTGATATTATCTTGCTGTCAGTAGAAAACTCATATGAGAAAATATCACATGGGTACATTATTTTTAAAGATTATTAGTTTAGTTTTCATCGATAAAATAGCTACATCGTTTGAAAGCTCACAATTTGTCCTTTTTAAGGAATTTGAGATTTATAATCGTTATATATTCAGTAACAATTATTTATCCAAAAATGTATCCCTGCAGATAAAAATATTTATACTATTATCTGTATAATTTAAAGCACTGTAAAAATATCCAAAAATATTTTAAATATTTAATCACATTGAGGAAATAATACATTTTGCTGCAATAATTGATAACATCATGTTGGTGAATTATCAGAACCGGCTTCACTCAGTTCAAATGATGCCCTTAGTTCATGCCTGTAGCTTTAGATCACAAGCATTTAGATTTTTCTGTCTCGGGAAATACTTGTTCATTTGTGATGGATAACAATAAGGTAAAGATTTATAGATCCTTTCTAGTGTCAAGTTAAACAATATGCATCAAATCCCTACTTTCATAATCCACATTATTTCCCAAATGCAACTTACCATGCAACTTTTTTTCATTTCGATAGAGACTTTGTTAAAGTAACAGTTCTCAAATGTCTAAGAAGTTTAGCGACTAAAGCAATTAAAAAGTCTGCAAAAAGAGACTTAAAGTTTGTATTTCCGCTTTTGTATTAATGAAGAAAAAACACAATTGAACAAGTTAATTAAAATGATAAAAATTTTAATTTTAAATCTATTGATGGAGTCCGGAAAAATTTAAGTTATTAGAATTTTCTGAAATCGCAAAGAAATTTTCAAAGCAAAGGAGATTAGATAATTTTCAGAATGGAAAGAAGAATAAAATGAATTTTCTTAATTATGAAAATAAAAAAAGAAGAATTATAAGTTTACTGCTAGAATCTGGAATTATTAAAATTATTTGGTTTTCATGAAATAAAGAAATTATGAAAAGAAAAAAAACTAAAATATGAATCAGAATTCGGAAAATAATAAAACGGATTCTTCTTATTTATTAAAATGATAATGGTAATTTTAAAATTCTTAATACATTTCGGGAGTTTTTAAAAGTATTAGTCTTCCATGGAATAGTAAATAAATTACAGTCACAATATTTTTCTGAGTCCGATGGAAAAAAAGAATGTTTTTATTCATTAAAGTAAAAAAGATAATTTCAAATTTATCCATAAAATCAGAAAATATTTTTATTTTAAATAAACTATAATTCTTTCAAACAATAATAAAGAAATTGTAATATAGTTAATCGTTTTTATTAATCAGCTGGAATATTAATTAGGCTTAATTTTGATTAAATATCCCATGCATATCTTCACGATTCCGCCAACAAAATATCTTGAGCATCAAAACTGCGACAAAAACTAATTTTTTAAAAATATTTGTTGGATGGACATTCCAAATGGAATCACCATGCCATCATTATGCTATTAAATTTTTAAGTGTCTGTGTAATCTGTTTCAAACTGAGCTCTATTTTTTCCGTAAAGTAATTTCATTTTCTGATTCATGATACGAACTGCATAAGTACCAATTTTCTTTAAATAATGAAAGAGAAAACCACGACAACAAAAATTTAATGAAATAAAGAGAGATATAAATAGATTTCACTGTTAAAAATGGAGCTTAAAATTAAAATAAAATATCTTAATTTTCGTTTCAAGTTAAAGAATATCAATTTAAAGGAATTAAATTGATATCACGAAATAGATAATTTTTAAAATTTTAAAAAGGTGTGAAAAAATTAATTTTTTGTGCAATAATATTTTCTTGAACTATTGTTTAGAGCCTCAAAAAAACTTTCATTTAGTTTTTAATTAATTAAAATTCGTATTTATGTTCGAAAACAATTGCTTTTGGGTGCACATCTCCTTGAAAGTATATTTTAGGTGCACTTCTCCTCTTTCCTTGAAAGCATATTTAAGCCAGATTAGGTAGATCTAGGCCAAACGGTTTGTTTTGAAGATGACTAATATACAAATGCATTTACTCTCTTTCCCAGGTAGTACATCCTGTAGCATAATATTGTATAATATTGTGCGGTATGATATGATGTTAAGCAATATTGCGAATATTGATCACTATTGTACGATATTTGTGTGCTACTAGGGTTTATTATTAGTAGATAATCGTACATTTCAGGATAGGCAATTCATATAATTAATATGTTACACACACTTTTAAGTTTTTGAAGTTTGGGGAATTTAATTTTTAAAATTATTCATAAATATTCCTTTTTTATATACACTCTTTATATAAGATTTAGAGCTCCTTTAATTATTTTTATTGAAATTCATCTGGTCGAATATCTTTAAAGATCCTTATCTTTCAAATTTAAAATACAGTATAAAAATTAATACACATTAGATAAATTTAAAAGACACTATATTTACGTAATTGATTAAAATATCGATCAAACGACACAAGTTTCTAATAAAAAGTCGCTTGAAAATGTATATGAACCGTATTGGCATGAATACTAATTTGTTTAATTCATTCTTTGGATAAATTTGAATCAAGGGATCTATTTGATTTTTGTAAAAAATTCTGTTAATTAATTAATTTTTGAGAATTTTATAATCAAGTAAAATTTTAAATGAAAAATTTATTAATATAGCTATTATTTGAATATACTTTCTAATGTTCAATATTCAGTACTAATAAAAAGCATTTTAACTTTTTCCATGTAATTAAACATTAAAAGTTTCACACTAGGATGCTTTTATAAAGGCATTTTAAATCGGTCGATTCAAATTAAGTTTGTAAATTAAAAAAAATCAAACATATACGCCACATCTCAATAATAAATTAAATTAATTGTTTATTTCGAAAATCAATTCAGTTATATTCAATGGAATTAAATAAAAAATAAGACAATGAAGAATTCAACATAACGAATTTCATCAAAATTAAATTTTATAACTGAAAAGAGATTCAAATACTATAGATATCAAATGTACAATTGTATGTTAGAATAATAAAAACAATTTTCAAAATAAAAAGAAAATTTTATTCTATCGTGATTGAAATCTTATAACACTTTCGCATATGAATTTTTATTGTATTTAAACTACTTAATAACAAAGATTAATTTTCAAACTCGTATTGATGCTAAAAAAGAAGAGAACAATTACTCAATCCTTGAAGGGAAAAAATGATGTTCTATATTTACCTCAAGTAAAAAACTTCCACGTTTCTCTTTTCAAATAAGGTATCCAAATATTTTTTTCCTGCCTTGGAACAATTTGGATCATAGGGAAAAAGAACACGCGAAGATCAATTGCGAAGAATATTGTCTACCTTCACATCTGATCGCGGTATCCATGGTAACCGTACCGTTTAAGGTGTTCTAATAACCAGTCTTTTAGCTCATTCACTCCACTAAGGTCATTTTTTTCACTTCTGAGTGACTTTAGAGAAATCTCAGCTGGCGATATTCCAGCTAATTGCCCGGATGGAACGCCAACGAGCCGTTGAAATGTCGCCAGCTGAGGCGCCAAATTATTAATTGTACACAGGCTATGCATTATTTAATATGTTTTTCTTTATTAGAGAAAAAAATATTTTGAAGAGAAAAGGAGTTTTATATTTAGAGATTTCGCCTCCGTTTGCTGAAGCTCGCTTACCCTTCCGGTTCCGCCTCGTTCATCTTCGCTTCCTTCGCGGAACGATTTTCTTACGAGCGAACGATTTTTGGAAACAAATAGAGTTTAGAGTTCTAGATCATTTTTTAAATAAATATGTGATTATGAACAGTATATAAGTTTCAAATGGATAAATGCAGATGTTGTTGCCTTCGCAATTTTATAACATACCTTTTCTTTATAACTGTATCAAATGAATCCCCAATGATAACTGGTAAGTAAATTTTTAAAATCATTTTTTAAAAGACTTGTTTGCCAATACAGTCATTTTTTATCAACTCTCAATCTACACATTCGGCATACACCAAATTGATTGATTTCTATCCAATTTTGAGCAAACTTCATTGAGAAAAAGCCAATATAAATAAACACAATAATTACAAATTGAAGAAACTTAAATGAATAAAAGTCAGTGCACAGATTTAACATCTATACTGCAGACAAATATCAAATTTTCTGCCATATCCAACTAGGGATTAAATGTCTGTCGGTATGTCTTCGAAAGCAAGGAAACCTGACAAGCCATACCAGATTCTCCGATATTCGCTTAGGCATACAGATTTAAACCATAAAACTGAATGACCGGACTTTCGCAACAGCAACACTAGCTTGTTAAGTCCTAAGGGCCATCACTTGCCACGGTACAACCCTTCACGTAGGAAGTACGTCCCATAATCGGTGGGATACCTCCCTCTATTAGTATACTCACCAAGGTGGCTAGATCCAACCACCATACCGAAAGCATCTCATCCTCATTTCGAGGTGCCCACCGGGGGGACGGAAGCATGATAACTCAAAATACGCAATGACAGAAATATATAAAATTTGACATGTAATTTTTGGCACAATAATTGTATTTCTGTATCAAATTTTGGTTTCAATCGGTTGGCGAAAATGCGCCTAAAACACGAATTGGATTTTCAAACACTATTAACCACTTGCCAATAATTAATCGCCAATATCACGCCAAGGAGCGTATGCTAGACTCCGCAAACAAATTAAATTCACGCTTAAAATTAATATTTCACAACTATTGCCCATCAATGCCATGCAAGGCGATCATTGCTTTGTCCCTTATAGTTTTTCTTTTCACATCTAAGAATCGTGCATTTTGTAATATGTAGTAAAGGAAGCCAGTATTTATATTAAATGTACACCATTGTAGAAAAACAGGCTCGGAAGATTGATCTTTGACGTGAGTCTAGCGTTCTTTCGATGTTCAATCTGAGCCAATGCTGGCAAGCTGTTGATACGTTATTTTCTTTTACGTTATTTTCTTTTATAATATATACAAAGTAATGGCTATATAAATTGCAAACAAATTTCGATATCGACTTTTACGTTATATAAAAAGCCATGGTGGTCTGGTGGTAAGGATTTCTGGTTCGAAATCCGATTCCCCCGAAGAACAGTCGTATAAGAGAGTCTCTTACTCGTTAAATCAATCAGAGTCAAATGTCCTTCCGTTGGGGTCGTGTGGTGCGATGTGGAGAGGGAGTGCCAGCTTAAGTGTCGTCCTTGAGATCTGACCATGGTTGAAAATAACAAGTCCATCCCAGTTTAGCCCTAGTATTACTTTACAACGGGATGTTGCTCTAACTAAACAATATATAAACAGGGAAGATATTGTCACGAAGACTGAATTAAAGACACGGGTAGCTAGCAGCACTTGCGTTTATTAGCACCAAGCAATTTGCTGGAGAACAGAATGAAGAACTGAGCAGAAATCGTTTTTTATACATCTGAAGAACATTCGTGAATCATCTCGCTCGAATGGTAAAGAAGGTTCTAGAATCATCTTCATTTTAGAGAAATAATAAGCACAATTTTAAATTAAAAATTGTGGATAATTCTTTGGATAAAAAGCGCTGCCTGGGAATCGAACCAGAGAGCAACGGGTTCACATTCTAATGTTCTGCTAATCGAGCTATTGTGAATTATAGCAGTCTTTCTTTTTGAGGCAATATAAATAATATATAAATAAAATAGCTTCTTTAAAGAAATATTATTGAAATAATAAAAGTAAGCGAAATACAACGACATCAGTGATATATAGTACAGAATAAAAACAGAATTCTTTTATAAAAGTCTTTGAGATCATTCGTCCTATAAACAGCAAACTGTTTAGCGTCCCTGAAACAGCAAGATTTCAACGTTTTTTTTTTTTTTTTAATTTTCTATCACAGTTGCAAACAAATGCCTATTTCACATTACACATGAGCTTTAGAGGCATCTTGAGCATCGCATAAAAATATATTTTAAACAAAAAATTACATAAAATATTAAATACAGATCGAATCGGAGAAAGCCATATTTAGATTAGTCAATCCAAAATATTCGCAAATGCCATTTAGAATAATAGAGCTCCAGATCCATCGTCCAATAAGCACGTAAAACTGATCTACCATTATTCAATCAATGCATTCATATGAGATTCCATTAAGGCACTGATTAATTTTCCGCTGTCCCCGGCAGGTGTTACCAACCGAATTGTCCCCTTACTACCAGCTTTATTGTCTAGTTATTAAATCAACTATCGCGTAATGTTGTCTGCCCCACCCCGCGGCTAGTCACAGCTGCCATCCACTCCACCCTCCTCCCAACTTTCCCATTATCCAATACGAAACAATGAACCGTAGTAAATAATGGAAACATGAATCTGTTTCGCGGTTCTATTGGATTCTCTCTTTCCCACACATTTTGTCAGATTTATTCTCTCGAATTCGAAGCCTTATTTATTTATTATTCTCATTTTTTAGTTGTTGTTGTGGGATTTTGTGTTCAATTGGAGAGAAGCATATATATCTGAAAATGACTTTTATTTCATGTGAACATGTTTTGGGGTGGAATTCTGACAGAAATTCTTTTATCGTGTTTCCTGTTTCAGCTATTGTTTGTTAACGTTTCTAACTCGGATCGATATGCCTGTGAGTGCTAAAGCAAAAATAGAAATGCAATTAAAAAAAGAATTATTATCAGATAAACATGTGTTCTCTATATGCAAGATACCCGCTATAATTGTTTGTCCCTTAACTAATTTTCTAAAAATTCAAATTTCTAGCTAGAAAAGAAAATGCTTCAAATGGTTATTTGAGCCAACAAATGCACAGTTGAAAAATAAATTAGGAAGTCTAAATTTTTAGATAATTCTTTTAATTTCATAGTTCTTTAATCTACTTATTAAAATAATTTTGGTACATTGATATTTTTTTTACCTTTATTCTGTGATTGAGGTTGAGCAAATTACGAAGTTTGAATATTACTAGTTCAGAATGTTTTATACATTTTCAATCGCAAACTCCAGGAAAATTAGCTATTCAACATGATATTTTTCCTTAGATATTAAATAATGAAATTCAAGTTTCATAATTAAACCAGTTTTTGCCTCATGGGTAGAGCTTTTACTTTGTTTAAAATTTATTGTGAAAATATATTAAAGTAATTACAGATTTTGTATTTTTCTTAAAATATATTTTTAGACTCATAAACGTAAAATATAATTTATTATTTAATACATCACTCGAGTTGAAAAGTACCATACCTATTTCTAATGATTTAGATGATTAATTATTTGTACAGGAGTGGAATGAACATTGTATGCATTATTAATGAAAGTCAACGGTAAAATATGATTTACTAACGAAGTATTAAAGGTTTTAAGCAAAATTGACAGAATAATTGATTGAGAATTAATATTAATAAATGAAATAACGGTTATAGTTAAACATTTATTTAAATAATTCATTTTTAAAAATTAGATTCTTTTTTTAAATTATTGATACATCATCAAAATTTACATTCCTAGTTCTCATTTGTATCGCGCAGCGTAAAGTTTTAAAGGAATTTTGAAGTGCTACTTATGTAGGCAGCTAAAATGAATGCGTTCTCTTAGAATTTCAAGTAAAAACAAGTAATATAAAAAAATTAACTCAATTCTTACTTAGGTTAACAAAGAAAATTATTATTTGAATTATTCTTTATTGAATAATTACAGTTAATATGAATAATTTATCCGAAAAGTAATTGATTTCCGCAAGAATTGAACTCGCATTCTTCCCCTTCACGTGAAAAAATACCGAATTCTCGCATTTTTATCGTTTGAGCTAATGCCTGTTGATTTCAGTCTTCATTACACAATGCTAAAACTCTATTTAAGGCATTAAAAATGAATTAAATTTAATGGATCAACTAATGTTTGAAGAAACTTAATTGACATCGAGTATCATCCACTACAAGTTTAGAAAAATTTACTTGAACTTGAGTGGATGAATAAAAAGTATTTTATGAACGATTGCAAATTTGAACAAGATGTATATAGGGAGAGAGTGAAATAATAGTACGAATTGAAAAAAAGAAGAAAAAGTGTACAGCTTTTTTTTTTCATTTTACCGTTTAACAACATTAAAGGAGTGGACATTTTTGAAGAAATCCTTTATCGCCTGTTCATTCAGATCCAAAATGTGAAAAAGATCTGCCATTTAAGTGTTATATGATTGAGTGTCAAAAATTATTTTCCTAGTTTGCTATGCTTTTACGGTCAGTATGAGTCTAATTTTATTGATTTATCGTTCAGATCAAAAAGCAGGACAAAAAAATTATATTTAACAAATTATAATTTGGTCTAAAATTTTCTACTTATCTACAATCGCAGAAATAAAAGCTTCTTTCAAATTTTATACATATAACTTGTTTCGTTTTTGAATTATCGAGCTCATATGCACATGTACGAAGAGAATTTTTTTTATTAATGGATTTCTTCTATATTTAGAAATTAATCACTAATTTAAGCTCTAAAGAACTAGCATGGAGTTTCATTGATCAAAAATTGTTGCGTTTTGGAGTCATTTTACTTACCTACATACATCATTTATGAATATTAAAAGAAACTTAACTCAATTAGTTTTATAAAATATTAATACATTGAAAGATGAATCGATAAAAATCTAAAGATCCATCAAAATATGAAAATTAACTTTTTCTGCGATGTTAAATGTATTCTTTAAATTGGAGAAAGTAAAATATTCTTCATTGTTAAGAAAATTTGGCAAACGACCATTTTTTTTTTGTTTATAAGAAATTTAATTTGACATTTTGACGTACATTTAGGCTGCATATGTAATGAGGCTGCATATTAAAATATTAAAAGCTCTAAATAAAACATTATACAATTTATTTCAGGAAACAAAAGTGTTCCATTATATTTAGCTCAAACTTCGAAACAGTTTCTTGATAACTATCCTGAACGGGTTACATGAAACGGGTTACCTGAAAAATATGTAAATGAAAGACTTCTATTTTAAAAATGGCATACCTTCGTTTTCCTTAATCAGAAATTTTGTTGGGTAAGTAACAACTTCCGAAGTTTCCGGCCTGAATTCTGTTGCGATACATTCTGAAGAGAACGGACAGCTTCGTTCCGTTCATCGGCAAACTGGCCGCTCTATGGCGTGAGAGAATGGAATAAATCTTCCTACTCTGAAAGATATATTTGGATCCTGGGCGATGCATCATTTTTGTTCTTTGCGCAATTACGAAGAATGTCGATTTTCCTCGGAATCGTGTGAAAGCGGCGGATTTCTTCTCTTCACGTATGTCCTCAGAATCATTTTACCTTCGTTTAGCGCCATTTTGTATGTTTTTAACTCTTTTCGGCCTGCTGTCTTCCGCAAGTGCTGTTATGCTTAATAATAATGCCTGCGTGACTGAAATATATTTTATATACAGGTTTTGAGACTATTTTGAGTCTCAACAAAGAGAAATTTTCTGATAAAAGTGTGTTACACAATTTTCAGCCTATATACTACTTTATACACACACACACACACACACACACACACACACACACACACACACACACACACACACACACACACACACACACACACACACACACACACACACACACACACACACACACATATATATATATATATATATAAATTAAAACATTAAAAACCTTAAAAATTGCAATTTTAAATATATTTCAGAAATAATAATAAAACTGAATACTAAAAAAACACAAATGCATTTAGAGCTTTTTTATGCTTCTACTACTAAAGACAAAGTGAACAAAACGAAAGTAGAAAAATACCTAGTTATTAAAAGGAAAAATAGAGAGATAATATAATATAAAATAATAATCCGGCCTGAATACTTCCTTAAGTCTCACCCTCATCAGGGTATTTTCGGGTCACAGGGTCATCAGGGTCACAAAAGGTCATATTAGTACAAATAGTCAGACCTTTCACTGTAAATAATATCTCTTGTATAACCTGCTTGATGGTGATGCCTGAGAAAGTCTTTAGGCCAGAATATATATATATAATCTTAATTTAGCCCCTATCAACCACATTCTAAAATGTTTTTCTAATTACCTGATAAATTTTCATTTATCAATCAAGTATTTCTAATATTCGCTTAACAAAACTGCAGATTCCGTTGTTCTCATGTTAGGAACGAAGGAATAAAAACCATTAACATTTGTACATATTTTTTAAAAATAGGGATAAAAGTAAATTAATTTTATTATAAGTTGAAACTGTGAGTATGACTCTTATATATAGGTTTTAAGACTATTTTACATCTCTGCAGTGGTAAACTTCTTCAGATAAAAATGTGTCACAACTTCAACCTATGTACCTATATGGTAAATTATACTACTGATGAAAACTTTTAATGAAGTGTCATGGACTTATATTAAAAATCATTCGAAATTAAGAGTTCAAAATCCTTTTCAGACTCTGACTCCTATGTACATCTTTTAAAAAACTTCTGTACAAAACTGGGAATTCGAATGATATTTTTAACCTTTAATTATAAAACTTTTTATTTATGGCGAAATGAATATTTCGTGTATAATTGTACTTTTCCCTCTTTTAAGTTAGCCTTTGCCTCTATGAATAATTCATAGAAATAGGAAAGTCTCTTGTTTTTTTTTTAAATCATATGTTGTAATAGTAAATAGAAAAGTGAATTTTTTTATCATAGTCTTTTTAGTCTTAAGTATATGATTAATTAATTATAAATCAATTCAATATGTAATTAATTATATTATTTTAATTATCAATTAAAATGGTTCATTTAAATTAATTTTAAGTCATAAAATTAAGTTTCCACAAATTCCTCAATAGATGGCAACACGTGCATGAAATCAAAATTTTATTTAATTATTCTTTTAATCAATAATCAATTTTTAAGATCTATAAATACCAAAAGAGCACGTAATCATCGAGAACACTCTAGTGACAAAATTTAAAAGCAATAATGAAAAAGAAATTCCAATTTCCCAAACATAAAACAAGTGAAATTAAAAAAATTGTGCATGAATTATGTGTGGAAAGTTAAAATGGGATGGAAAAAAGTGCGTAATTTAAGAATTAAATACATTTTTTATAACGAATATACGAATTTTCAGAGACCAAGATGTACATGCATCACGTTTTTAAATGTAACTATTCCTTTTTTCATACATCTTGCACAAAATGTTTTGTTAACCTTTACTCTTAAAACAACTAAAAGAATATAAAAATGGTTGTTAGGGAAGAATTCTGTCGCCGCGCTTTTTTACAAATCAAACTGATAAGAAGGGGGAAAAAACGCTTTTTGGGAGGATTTTTTACTAAAAGTATGGATATTCTAAATACTGAGTAAAGACCTTTTTAAACTGTGGATTCTGACCTAATATGGCATTTTGGATAAGTTTGGGTTGCATAACGTATGTTCCCTTCAGATTATTTACTGTAAAAGCAGAGTAAAGTTTGAATACTCTCCTCACTTATCACAGCCGACTGAAATTTTTAAGCAACTCTTTGTAAACAAGTTGGAATAGAGCGATGAACTAGCAGTTTTGCGGTCTGGGTTTATAGATTCTCTGTTTATGTTGGTAAAAGCAAAATTAATGTAATTTTGTTTTATGCGTTTCAATTTCTTGCATTCAGTCTTTAAAGGCATCTCAGAACACTCAATCCTTATATATTTTCTTATTGAACATTTAGAGCTCCCCGTGCACCAACAAGTAACACACGGAGATTAAAGAAGTAGACAACACATTACAGAAAGACATCATATACTGACCAGTTACTCACGCATCACATTCGCTTGCACAACCCCTTTTCACAGGGGGTCACATTCACACATATCACAGATAGAACAGATGAAGAACAACCGTGCCCAAACCGGGACATGAGCCAAGGACGCCCAGGTCACGGAGAAGACACTCTAACCTTGTGCCAGGACGTTGGCACTCAGCTCTTATTGGAACAATAATTTATTAATAAGAAAGATTTTGGATTGACCAGCACTCTTAGTCTCATCATTTGTCGAATAAATTTAGTTTACTTGGAGATCTCATTCTAGAACCTAGCGGTGGTTGTTTGGTCGTGAGAGAAAGAGGAAGCTCCTAAGTTGTCATTAAGAGACTTAATTAGTATTTAAACTAATATCAACTTTAAGAGCAGAAAACTAAAAAGTACCTCAAATTAAATCATAATACTCCATTTTTTATATTTATTATTATAATATAAATATATCTTCCTTTACGGAAATGGTCTTAAATCTGCAATCCAGCCTGTTGTAGGATCATTCCCGCTTGTTGACGTCGATCGGGAGCTTCCCCCCAAAATTGTCGGTGAAATGAGCAACATCAAAGAACCTCGAAAGCAACAAGAGAGGGGTAGTCATATCACTGACACTCCGACCCGCCATAAGGCAAACTGATTATAATATAACATTTTATTAACGATTGAAAATTTGAACAAGATATATATTTAATGAGAGAAAGAATGTGAACTTAAAGAAGAAATTAAAAAAATGCTTAACCTATAGTTACTTATAATGAATTGCGTTACATCCATTTTAAAGAAATTAACTAACACTTGGAAATCTTTAAACAAAAGTTAAATTTATGTCACTGAAAAACTGTTTTATATTTTAAGTTTAGTGTGAAAATAAGTTTTGTGCCTTGATATGCTCTGAAGTCATGATGGAAAAACAAAAACTCATTTAACCCTCCTTTTGTTCCTCCTAGGGAAAGGGTGATAATATTTCAGTAGT